>LGRX02008090.1:0-10932 GCA_001247695.2 Cymbomonas tetramitiformis | reverse complement strand
GGTGTGAGGACAGCTCCTCTGGCACGCGACCATAATCAAATTGTGTGGCCGGTAGGATGTATGTGGCTGTTTCGGGTTGGTGCGGTGGACCGTGGGCGCATGTCGGTTGGGCACACCGAATATATATGGTGCGGTGTGAGGACAAATCCTCCGACACACGACCATAACAAGGGGGTGTGGCCGGTAGGATGTATGTGTTTGTTTTGGGTCGGTGCGGCAGACCGTGGGCGCATGTGGGTTGGGCACCGGGAATATGTATGGTGCGGTGTGAGGACAGCTCCTCTGGCACGCGACCATAATAAGATTGTGTGGCCGGTAGGATGTATGTGGCTGTTTCGGGTTGGTGCGGTGGACCGTGGGCGCATGTGGGTTGGGCACACCGAATATCTATGGTGCGGTGTGAGGACAACTCCTCTGACACGCGACCATAACAAGGGGTGTGACCGGTAGGATGTATGTGGTTGTGTCGAGTTGGTGCGGTGGACCGTGGGCGCATGTGGGTAGGGCACACGGGATATATTTGGTGTGGTGTGAGGACAGCTCCTCTGACACGCGACCATATTCAGGGGGTGTGGCCGGTAGGAGGTATGTGGTTGTTTCGGGCCGGTGCGGCGGACCGTGGGCGCATGTGGGTTGTGGCGTGTCGTATGTGTGTAACATCATTAAACATAATACTAGGTCTGATAGAGGAGGGCGGTTGCTGCACCTTTTGCAAGACCAAGAAACGCAAAACCCGCAGCCGTAACAACAAGTCCAAGCGTCTTAAGAAAAAATTAGTGAAGTTGAAAAGGGCACATAGTGCACTTGAAGCTTCTGTCGAGGAGGAGAAACCCCATCCACAAGCACCGCTTCCCATATTCGTGGGTGGTTGCTCGGAGTACTACTCCCAGCTCACGTCCGAGAACAGTCGTCACCCACGCACAACCGCCTGGCGTTACGGCCCGGATGTCGTGCGCACTCTGGCGCAGAACTGCAACTTGGGTGAAGTCTCCTACAATATGGTCACGTTCTCAAATCCTTTAGGTTCGGCGAAAAATCTTGCACACCCCAACTACAACAACGGACGTGTAGAGGACAAATTCTGCAGCCACGCCAGAATTGGTGACACTAGCTCAATTAGAGCGCCAAACCTTGGTTTGGAGGTCTCGGTTAAAGTCCGTGGTGTCACATAGCTATGGTAAGCCTTCGTTCTTTGTATTTCTTTGTACTTCTTTGTATTTCTTTTGCATGACATCAAGAGAGAGAGAGAGAGAGAGAAAAGACTTTGAGGCACTAGCTCAACAAGAGCGCCGAGCCTTTTGGCTTGGAGATCTCGGTTTGATTCCGAGGTGCCCGATACTATTCATTCTTCATCTTTATTAGCTTTCACCTTGTGCTTGGGAACTCACCTTATGCCCCACATGCCACACATTGTGGCATCTCGGACTTTCACCGAGATCTCCAAACCAAGGGTTTGGCGCTCTGTTTTAGGTAACGCCACTTGTGCCAGGGGCACGACGACAGATGCTCGGAGATATGTTTTTGATTGAACGTGCAAAGGTACACAATTCGGATTTTTATAATATACTGGATCAGGGCCAGATTGAGGTACAAACGATAATTCGGTTCCGAGTTCTGAAGGCTAAACACTTCTCAAGTGCTCTACTTATTCACTCGTCACTCAGGTTGCAGGGTCATCCACTCGAGAGCCGATGTCACACTTCGGCTCAACGTTCAGTTCCCGATCCGATCTCATTTCTAATTCCGATTCGTCATTCTCGATTCAGATGTTATGCCGACAGGCTGACACGATGACTGCCCCACAGTACTGTCATACTACTGTACTGTCATACTGTCATACTGTCATAGCGTCATACTGTCATAATGTCATAACCTTAATATCTGATATTCGATTTCATTGTCTTTTCAACCCCGATGCGAATCTGACCATTCTTCGAGGGTCTGACTGAGTTCCACGATGACACCCCCCACAGTACTGTCATACTACTATAGTGTCATACTGTCATAGTGTCATACTGTCATACTGTCATACCCCGGACATCTGGTATTCATTCTCATCGTGATTTCAAGCCCAATTTCACTGTCATCGTGCCAATCCCAGATTACCCCTGATGACACACATACGGACGCATAGGCATATCGGCTCACGCTGTGCCTCCGGGCACAACTCTCCCCCCCTTAGGAGTGGTCTACCTCCTGGGATCACTCCGCTAAGGTACCCATCTAAGTTCCAGTTCTTAGGTTTTCTGGTTCCTTGTTGTTTCCAGTTCTTAGGTTCTCTGGTCCCTCTTCGAGCATAGTTTGCCTGCCGCTACCAGGGCACCACTTTCAAGAAGAAGGGTGCCACTTGGAATCTAAAGCGGGCCTTCAGTGTCGCGGAGGCGTAAATGTCGGAAAAGTTGTCGTAGCAGGAGTGCTGGCACGGGATATACACTTGCAGATCGACCTGCTCCAGTCTGCTGCGGGTGAGGTCCAAGCTGAGCAGTCTCTGGGTGAGCACCGGTTGCCCATCTGCACGCACACGGTGTTGAAGTAGTACAGCGTAGCAGGGGCGAGGGTGGTGCTGAGTTCGTCCATATGCAGGTGGGTTTCATGTACTGAGTACCGTACATGCAGTAGGTACACACCAGCGGTGGGGGAAGCTGGCGCATCATAGGGCGAAGCCGTAGCGCGTTAGGGAAGCGACCTCTGGGGTTTTCCATGAACCAATGTTTTGGCTCCAGGTAGTCAATGATCTGCAATGCTCGTCGTACGATTTTGTCAGCCTGGGGAAGGTCAGGGGGGCCACCAGTGGTGCGCGCTTGGCTGTACTGCCTGCAGGGGGGACTTGCCCAAACAACATCGAAGAATCCAGGCGGGTATTGTCTGTAGTCCCATTGCAGGATGTCACACACATGAGTGGGTTGCCAGATATGCCCGGAGTCGAGGGTCACCACTGAGGCGGAGGGGAAGCAATTTAGGAATTCCCTCTCTACTGAGCCAGTACCGCTGAAAAGTACGAGAATCCTGGGCGTGCGGGTTGTTTTTGCCTGTATTGCCAGCAGCTCTGTCACCAGTGCCAACGACCCATCTTCCACACGCTCTTGGCGTTCCCACGGCAGGGGGATATCATCTTCCATCTGTTCGAGCTGGTCCAGTTCATCGCAGGGATTAGTGATGAGGTGGGCCAGTGTCATTCCGGCTTGAGCGGAGTGACGGCCACGCTGCTCGCGTCGCCGAGTGGCTTCGTCGCGTACTTGCGCTTCCATGTGAAGTCTCGCTTGCTCGAATTCACGAAGTTGTTGAAGTGGACTTCCGCGTTCAAGTTTGTCACGCGTCCTCCATTGGTCGTGAGCTTTGGAGTAGCCAGTCCAGCGAACCTTCCACTCTTCCACCTCCTTTCCTCGAACAGACCGCACTCGACGCGCAAGAATGCGCTCAACGTGTGCTTCCTTCTGACCGTCCACTACCACCTCTTCAGGTACTGCTAGGTGATCGCGTGCGGCAAAAGCATCTTGTCCGCTGGTGTACGGTTTGAGGCGATGTTGAGCGAACACGTCGTGAATCCGCCAGTGAGGAGGGAGGCGTAGGCGGTAGGCTACTGGAGCTCCTCTGTCGGCTTCTGGCATGGCTATCTGTACATCGCTGAAGAAGCGTTCGGTCACCGGAACTGGTCCATGCCAGCGCTTGGTCAGTTTCCTACAGATGGAGCGATCCATCACCTTCTCCGTAAGGTGTTTCGCCTCTATCCAGACCAGATCTCCAACAGCATACCCCCGCTGCCCGTGTCTGCGATCAAACTGTTCGCGCTGTCGCTGTTGAGCCAGCTCTAACCGCTGTCTGGCGTCCCGCAGCTGCGACGAAAATTTCACAGCCACTTCGTGTGCGGTGCCTACTCCCCCAGTTCGTCGTCCAGCGGTGGACTGTGCGGCCTCCAGGAAAAGGTCCAACTGCGACAGCGGCGAGAACCCGAACATCAGTTCAAATGGCGTGAAGCCAGTAGATTCACTCCTGGAGTCATTGATCGCGAATTCCACGTTAGTGGTGAACAAATCCCAGTCCTCCACATTGGCGTCTACAAAGGACCTGAGCATGTCCTCAATAACCCTGTTGCTGTGTTCCGCCTGGCCGTCAGACCGAGGGTTGTACGGCGTGGTACGAGCCACTTTCACACCCATCAGTCTCATGAGTTCCTGCCAGAAAGCATCTTGAAACCGTGGGTCACGATCAGAGACAATCTTCATAGGCGCGCCATGCAAGCGCCACACCGAGTCAAAGTAGATTCTGGCCACCACAGCTGCGGAGCTGTCGCCGAAGTTCATCGGCACAACGTGGACCATCTTCGTCAGCTTGCAGGTGAAGGCCACGAAAGCATCATTGCCTCTCTCTGACACCGGCAGGCCGGTGACGAAGTCCACCGCGACATCCTGCCATGGCCTGTTCGGGATGCTGTGAGGGTTTAGCAACCCATCCGGGTAAGTTCCCCGCGGCCTCACTGATTGGCACACTGCGCAGGATGCAACCCAGGTGCCCACATCTTCCGCGGCACCACGCCAATAGAAGCGTCGCAGCACCCTCTCCAGAGTCTTGTCTCGCCCAGTGTGGCCTGAGCACAATGACTCATGAGCATGGCGAATCACTACTTCCCGAAGTGGAGAGTCCTCCCCCAGCACCAACTGATATCTCCCTGCTGCGGTTCTCCAAACCACTTCACCCACTAGCCTGAAGTCCTTTAGGCATTGGTGTGGTGCTGCCTTCACTTTCTCTCTTAGTGAACGAAGTGTCCCCTCTCGGGTGTACTCCGCCTTCAACGCGTGCAGGAACTTTGAGTCTGACTGCTGGGAGGCTGCGTCTCTGAAGTCTGCCGCCTCACCTGTCCTTATCACAGCGGGGGCTGTTCGCGGATGCCTCACGCGTGCTGGTTGTGGTTTGGCGGGAGGGGCGTGTACTATCAGAACAGGCCAGCGAAGGTCGAAGGCCCTCCCATCCGGGTTCTCGAAGAACTGATTGGGCTCGCCCTTGTCATCGTGAGTAGGGATGACCTCCACAATCTGCATATTGGCCTTTCTGAAAAGTTTGCGCCACGCGGGGAGCTTGGACTGATGATCTGGTAGAACGAATACTGCTGAGGTGTTCTCTGGGTCTGCCTTCCATTCTGCGATATACTTGTTCAAGATCGCCTCCACAGTAATGCACTTGGAGTTGTATGGAGGGTTACACCAAACCCGAAGGCCCCTCCATTTCTCTGAAAGGCAGTCTGTCCAGAATCTATCCGCCTGTCTGTTGCGGCCGCCGAAGTCACAACAGGCGTCCACATCGAAGGGTCCAAATTTCTCGGCGTACTTCGAGGAGTACTCTGCTCGGACACGCCAATTCTGCGAGTCCTCTGGGGGAGCCTGCCGTTTCTGTGGGTGAAGGACCGGGGATGGAGTTGACTGTTGGGGCGCCTGCTGCGGGGTTGGTGAGCGCGTTGGCACCTTCTCAGTGAGCGCCTCCGATGCGTCAGCTCGTGACGTAGGCGTTCGCGTCTTCGGTGACGCCAACTGTGGAGGCGCTGGGGTCGTAGAGGCCTTCCCAGCGCGTGACATACTCCTCGTTATCCTTATCTGGGGTGGGGCTCTATCAGGGGGTTTGTGTGGAGCTTCTACCGGCTTTGCGCTATCAGCTGCAGGCCAGTCAGGCATGTCGAAGTCGAGGTGATCCTCCTTCATTCCCTTATAGAGCTTTGGGTTAACAAGAGCGATGGTCTCCCCCATGTCCATGGCCTGTTCCGCCACGGAGAGGGTCTCCACTGCTGAGAGCCAACAGTCAACAGTCTGGGCCCAGTGGGGATGAGCTGCGGGTGGTGAGCTGGAGAAGTATTCAGACTCCAGCGTTGCCAGGGGGGCTTTCGGTAGATCTGAGGTGGGGTCGATCACCCCTGCCTCCTTCAACCCCTCACGCACGTCCTTGTCTTTGAAGTCGGGCCTTCTGGACAGGGCGTCCGGCACCAGCAGCAGCGCTCCTTTGATGTACTCCATTCTCGGGACTCCCACCTCCACCAGATCCATGTACCAGCGTGCCTGTCTGCGGCTAAGCTCCCTGCCAGGTTCCATCAGCCATTCAAGGGGACGGTGATCACCCTGGATGCGGAAGTTGGTGAAGATGAGGTAATGCCGCCAGGTAACGGTGGTACAATGGTGTAGAGCACCTAGCTCACGCTCGCCGGTGTGATAATTCTGCTCGGCGGCTGAGAACTGGCGGCTCTCGTATGCTATCACGCGCAGCCCAAGACCATCTCCATTGTCTTGCATCAGTACTCCCCCAAGAGCGATGCCGCTAGCATCCGTCTGTACCACGAAAGGGGCCGTGCCGTCTGCGGCACCCTTAATGTTGGGCAAGGCGAGCACTGGCGCTGAGGTGAGGGCCTTCTTCAGCTCCTCGAAGGCCCACTGCTGCATGGGACCCCACTCCCAGGGTACGTCCGACTTGGTCAACCGGGGGAGGGGCTGAGCGATCTCGGAGAAGCAGTGGATGAACCTGCGGTAATACCCCGCCAGGCCCAAGAACTGCCTGACGTGGGTAACCGTTTCCAGCTCGGGCCAGTCCCTCACTGCAGCCACCTTGTCGTGTTGGGGTCTGCAGCCATCTGCGGAGATACAGTGGCCAAGGAACCGCAAGGATTTCTTCAACAGTTGGCACTTGGACCTCTTGAGGAAGACGCCCTTCTCCCTGCATGTCAGGAGCAGTTGCTTGACGTGCTCGTAGTGCTCTGCAGCGGTGTTGCTGAAGACGACCACATCATCGATGAAGATCCGGACAAATGGGAGATGGCCCAAGGCCCGCTGCATCCGTCGCTGGTACTGAGACGGTGAATTCTGCAGCCCCTGCGGCATGTCCAACCACTCATATGACCCCATCTGGGTGGTGAAGGCGGTCTTCTCGACATCTCCTGGTGCCATCGGTACTTGCCAGAAGCCATCCACCGCGTCGAACGAAGAGAAGAACTTCGCACCCTGCAGCTCGTCGAACATCATCTGGATGTCTGGGAGAGGATACTTGTCCTTAACTGTCTGGCGGTTGAGGAGCCGGTAATCGATCACCAGTCGCAGCTCCTTGGGGTTCCCGGGTTTAGGGACCATCAAACAAGGAGCTGTATAAGGGCTGGAAGAGGGTCGGATGTAGCCCTTGGACATCAGAGTCTCCACGCGTTCTCGAAGTTGGCGGAGTTCCTCTGCAGACTTCTTGTAGATGCGCTGGCAGGGAGGCCCCTTCTTGCTCAGCTCAGGGTCCAGGTTAATGTTGGCTTCATCTTGGGGGTCATGTCTGAGTCCATCGATGTTCGGTAGGGCAGTCGTCATCTCCTTTTTGTACTCCTCACCCCAGAAGTCCTGAAACTTGAGGGTCCACTCAGGGCTCACTCACTTCTGCATCTTCAGTATCCGCAGCGGGTTCGGCGTTCTCAGAGTCGATGGCCGTGGCTGCAAAGGCAGAAGCAGTATCGTCGGGGGACTTCTCGGCAACCATGAGCCAGGCGGGCTGTATCTCCGGGTCGTCATTGCCGCGTAGCTTCTGCGTCTCCGCGTACACCAGGTACTTCTTCAGCTGGGCAGGGGTTAGGAACACCTCATCCACCAATGCCGCGCAGGCCGTGCCCTTCGGAGACCTGTCCCCAGATGCTTTCCCAGGAGAACAGCCTGTGATGGTGACGCGATCCCCAATCTTACCACTGCGGGACTTCCTGACAGAGGAAGGAGACGGAGCCATTCCCTTCATAGCCCAGAGTGACAGGAGAGTGACTGCGCAGCCACCTTCCGCCGAGGATAACATCCACCTGTATGCCCAGTGGTAGGATCCGGAGGGCAAGGGCGTTCTCCGTATAGGTGCCCGTGGTGGTGTGCGTGTTAAACTTGGCGTACGCGGTGGCGCCAGTGATCTTCACAGATCCATCCGCCAGGGTGACTCGCATCTCGGAGCCGGCTTGTGTCGTGAGGCCACATCGCTTAGCGCTCTGCTCCGAGATGAAGTTGTCAGAGGCCCCCGAGTCGATCAGCACCTTGACCGTGTGCCCTCTGAGGGTTGCGTAGAATACCAGCAGTAGCGGTCCTTCTTCGTCATGTGCCGCTGCAAGGGTACCCTCGATGTCGGTCTTCCACTGAACTCCCCCATCTGTGCGTATGCTTTTGCATTTGAGGTTGGGGAGGAGGTTGTCCGAGGCCTCGCGGCATTCTTCCAACGTTTGCCTACACGCGGCGTAGAACTCCTCATCCAGCAAATCAACATCTTCAGTCGGATGACTGACGAGGTTGTCTGCACTCGCCGTCAGCAGGGTGCCCGCTGAGGTGCATTCGCTCGAGGTGGGGCTGACATGAGTGGTGTCGCTGGTGGTAGGGCTCACATGGGTGGTGTCACTGGTAGTAGAGCTCACATGAGTAGTGCCACTGGTGGTGGGGCTCACATGGGTAGTGCCGCTTACTGTGGGGCTCACGTGGGTAGTGCCGCTTGTTGTGGGGCTCACATGGGTAGCGACACTATTGATGAGACTGCCATGGGTGAGAGGATCCTCGTCATGCTGAGGGCTGCCAGCAGGGGAGTTGTGGGCGAGTTGGTGGGAGCTCTGGTGGTCAGTTCTCGTCTCAGGGGTCCCAGCTGCTGCCATCTGCTGGGTGAAGCAGAGCGAATTGACCGAGGACTCCTCTTCCATCACCTCAGGGTCTTCAGCGATGGGGTGGCTGTCGAGACAGGGTGGCGCTTCATCCGCTTCATGCGTTCTGACGGTGGTCATCTGCTGGGTGAAGCAAAGCGAACTGGGTGCGGAGGTCTCCTCCGCCTCTGAGCAGTAGGATGAACCTTCGGGGTTTCCTCCCGGAGTGGCCGGCGCGTCATCATGGTGCGAAGATGTAGTCTCTGTTGTGGGCTCGGCCAGCGAGGATGATGGAGGGGATGCTCCCAACGGGCTGGGACCCAGCTTCCTCATCTTGTACTGGTGTACTGCGTGCAGACTGCACCAGGCGCCAGGTAGACCCACATCGATCTCCCGCTGTCCCAGGTATCGTGCCCACTTCAGTGTCCAGGGTGCAGAGGGATGTCGAAGATCTCGCTGCTGCTCTTCGTGCGCCCTCCTTTTCCCACAGCCTGCTACCTGGGGAAGAGTCTGGACTCGAAGTGGCGATTGCCTTTTGCTGCTCGGCGGGCGACAGCTCTCTCCAAGCCGCGTAGAGGTCGTGGGAGCTGGCGTTAGAGGGTTCGGGGACTTGCTGGCGACCGTCGTGTGAGAGGAGGTGCCACAATGCTATGCGCTGATGGCCCTCCTTGCGATCTTGAGGTTCGCGGGCAATGCGTATCCTCTCTGCCAGCTGGTTGGCGCGGTTCACGCGCTCCTTTGGCGATCGACTCCCAGAGTGTACGCGGCTGCGGACGCGCTCCGACATTTTATCCACCAGGTCCTTGGCAGCCTCTGGGGACTTGCGCAGAGCTCTGCGGACCTTCTGCATGGCGACTTCGAGGGGGAGGGAGTACAGATCTCTCTTCCAGTGCCACGCAGTTAGCCTTTTCCGTGGGTCTGCGAGGTTGGACTGATAGATGGGCAGCGGTAGGACAACACGCGGTCGGGGGCGAAGATCGCGGGGCTCTCCGCGGTTGTTGCCCATAGTGGGGGGTCTGTGTCGGGGGGCTCGCCGTCCCCTCCGACCCTCGATCCTCGCTTGTGTATAAGCAGGGCCGTCATCAAGAGGTAGTGACGGCTCATCGAAGGGGGTGCTTCCTGCAAGAGGGTGGCTGGACAAGTCGTCCCTCGGCGGCGATGGGGCACTAGCTGAGCGGTAGGTGCGTCGCAAGCGGGTCCCAGAGGTGAAGGCCACGCTCTTGGGATGGGGGCGTTGGCCCCAAGGGTCTCTGCGTCCTCGGGCGCGTCGGGGTTCCACCGGTTCTGACCGCTTCTCCAGGGCGGAGAGGGTCTGATCATCAGGGCAAGACCTCACTTCCTCGAAGGGCAGGGTCTGGGGCTGGCCGCCGGCCAGTCATTCATCGCTCTCCACCGGGGGGAGGCCGTCACCCTCCACAAGCTCGATGCCCGCAAGGGCCGCCAGGGTCTGGTAGCTCTGCTCGTCCTCACAGGTAGCAAGAGCCAAGACCTCCTCGGAGAACTCCTCTGGGACGCCATCCACCGAGGAGATGTCCTCCTGCTGCTCGATGGCCCAAACGACGGCGGCTACAAACCCAGGGGAGTTCGCCAGTCGAGCGGGTGCATTGGCCCTCCACTCCTTGAGTTTAGCCTCGTCCGTACAGTTACGGACGATGTGCTCCGCAGAGCCGCAGGCGAAGCACCGGCGGACTTTCGGAGCGTCAGGGCGGGAGAGGCCAGGTGGTGGTGGCAAAGGAGTCACTGCCGCGGCGACGGTGGTGGCAGGCCCGTTCTCCAGCATGGCAAGAGCTGGGCGGCTCGAAGAAGGGGTACGCCTGTAGAAGGGGGTGCGAGGTGGTGGGTTAGCGAAGGAAACAGCACGGGGAGGACGGTCTTGAGAGCGCCCCTGAGCCGCCTCCGTGTCAATGTCGCTCTCCACCTCCTCAGCAACTTCCCGAATCTTCAACAAGGCGTTGTGGGTGCCTGGGATGTCGTCAGCGACGGCCTTCCTCTCCCACTCTTCTGGTTTTGAGACATCCAAGTGGATGGCTCTCAGGCGCCGCATCACCTTGGGTGCATATTTCAGCCCCCGGCGGTACGTAGAGAGCATCGACAGGTTGGTCATCTCCACGCAATTGGGGACTCTGCCGGCCAGGAAGTTGACGGAGGCCATGCGAGTCTCCAGTCGCGAGAAATACTCCGCCGCGGTCTCGTTCACCGCCTGCTTCAGGGCAATGGCCTCGCCGTGTGCGTTCTCCAGGTAGGCCTGCGTCAGAGAGCACACCGCCAGATCGCTGAAGAACACGTCCAGCTCCCCGTAGCGTTGGTGCCAAGCTTGCTCGGACCCAAAG
>LGRX02008088.1:0-11898 GCA_001247695.2 Cymbomonas tetramitiformis | reverse complement strand
TGAGGGGGTGACATTCTCATTCTCCAGGGTTGGCAACCAGTACATCATATATGAGGATCGGGTGACTGGCGCTCTGGATACGTATGTAGCCTGTGCAGCATATCACGATGACTCTGACCGGGACAAATCGGACTGGAAATTTGAGAAGGCTGGGAAGCACATCGAAGAGCATGGGCCATTCACTCTGGAACTGTTTGCCTCCAGTGACAACCACGTCTTGGGCAACTATTGTACCACTGACCGGCCTTGCTTCGACAGGGACTGGGCAGGTGAGGCATGCTATGGCAACCCGCCCTATGAGCATGATGTCATCCTGAGGTGCCTGCAGAAGGCACTCAGTGATTTTGATAGGGCACCTCACTCCACCAAATTCCTTTTGGTATTACCCAGATGGGAGACAGCCAGCTGGTGGCAGTTTACATCCCAGTTCACCGTTGTTCATGAGTATCCTGCTGGGGAAACGATATTCTCAGCTCCACTGGATTCATGTTACAACGTGGAGAACCTGGAGATGTGTGGCGAAGACAGGGTATGGGTCAGAGAGACCAAGTGGCCAGTGGTTGTATTGTACAAAGATGGACATACGGCGATGAAGCTTGACGCCAAGATGCTTGCACACCTTCGCCTTGGACACATTGGTGATGTCACTATGCAGGACATGCTGGACGAGGGGGTCCCCATGGGTATCACGTCTGCGCAATATGCCAAGAGTCTGGTGCTGCGTTGTTCAGAGAGGTGTGTCTCTTGCAGACTTACCAAAGCCATCAGGCCTTCCATGAAGCCTACGGGCAGGGAGAGGGCTGAGGAGATTGGGTTATTGGTGTGGTCTGACACCTGTGGGCCGTTCAGGCACAGTGCTGGTGGGTACAGGTGGTTCGTTCTCTTTCTGGATGATTGCACATCCTGGTTATGTGTATACTTCCTGAAGAAGAAGTCTGACTATCTGGGAGCGCTGGAGGAGTTCCTGGTCGAGGTCAGAAGGCACAGGAGCCGCATGAAGCTCGAGGAGAAGTACCACATGGTGCTGCACACTGATGGAGACTCGACTATGATTGCTGGACAGACGCAACAGTACTGCAAGGAGCGAGGCATTGAGCAGCGCCATGGCTCACCGTACCTCCACGAGAACCAGGCTCGGGTTGAGAGATCCCACAGAACGGTGCAGGCGATGGCTCGAGCGCTACTGGTGACATCTGGTTTTGGTGTGGAGGTATGGCCACTGTCTGTTCGGCACACTGTGTACACCTTGAACAGGACATTCCAGAAGCCTCTACACAAGCAGTCCCCCTACTACAAGCTGTATGGGAAACATTATGACCTCTCACTTCTTCGAGTGTTCGGCTGTCTGGCATATGCCTTTGTGGACCCAGACAGCAGGGAGCACAAGCTCAGTGACCGGGCAAAGCAGCTCAGATACATTGGTCACTCTGAGGTCTCATCGGCTTACCTACTGTATGATCCTGAGTCCGGCAAGATCGTCAAGTCTGGTATGGTCAGATTCCATGAGGCGGTGGACAAGCTGGGCAAGGTGGTCACCACATGGGATCCTTCTGCGGTGGCCCCACTGAGTACTAACTTCATGGTGACGATGCTGGATGAGGCATATCATGACACCCTTCCCAGTGGCCTGGAAGATGGTATTCTTGGTGTTGGGGCCTATTTGCCTGATGAGAGCGACGAGATTTTGGCAGTGCTGAAAGTGAAGGCTGGAGATGTGACATGCTGGGTAAGCCTCCGAGACTATCTGGATGGCCAGCCCAAGCATATGGCTGCTGTGCGCTCAGCTGTACACACTGGTGACCTCAATGTCGACTACCCATTATTTACTGAGGTCATGGCAGATGCTGGACGTGAGAAGCTGGAGGCTGGGATCATATGCGCACGAGCTGTAGGGCCCAGCTCATTTCCATACTGTGTTATGTTACTCACGAACTTCACTCACATTGATCTGCCATTGGGTAAGGTGCATTTCCCTCCTGAGCACACATGCTTGGCAGCGGCTGCGAAGGCGTGTGCTGGAGACTCAGTGGATGTGCTGCCACCTGGGGTGACTGAACCAAAGGGGGTCAAGCAAGCCATGGGGGCGCCAGATGCTAATGAGTGGATGGAAGCTATCCAGACAGAGCTGGAGGCCCTGATTACGGTCAAGCAGGCTCTCGAGATGATGGACAAGGAGGATGTACCCCCTGGGGTTCGCCTGTTGGACATGGCTTTGGTGTTGAAGGTCAAGCTGGACAAGCATCGACAGTTGCAAAAGCGCAAGGCCAGGGTGTGTGTGAGGGGCAACAAGCAGGAGTATGGTGTGGACTATGTCGACACCTTTGCCCCGTGTACTCAGTTGTCTTCAGTGAGACTGGTTATCATCCTGGCGCTGAACCTTTCCCTGCAGGTGTATCACATGGATGTGGAGACAGCCTTCCTGAACTCGACCCTCGAGGAGGATCTGTATGTCCAGCTCCCTAGGGGGCTGGAGTATCAGGGGAGGACGTGTGCCAAGCTCCTCAAGGCGGTGTATGGCCTGAAGCAAGCGGGCAAAGAGTGGTTTGAGACCAGCGATGCTTTCATCATGGCCTACGACGAGAGGATGAGGCGCAGTGATGTTGAGCCCTGTCTGTATTTCATCAGGGACACTGACATCACAGTCATTATTCTGGCATATGTTGATGACTACATTGTGGCCACTGACAGTCGCACGTGGTATGACAACTTCGTAGCAGCCTTCAACTCCAAGTATGCCTGCAAGGACTTGGGTGTGCTGGATCTTGTGATGGGTATTCGTGTGCGCTGGGGCCCTGGGGTGGCATATCTCTCTCAATCTGGGTACATCTCCCAGATGATTGACACCTATGGACTCAAGGATGCCAAGCCGGCTAGTCTGCCCATGTCCCCAGGGTGCTCTCTTGCCCCCTCTGATGGCAAGGATACCACCATTCCATTCAGGGGGCTGCTTGGGCAGCTGCAGTGGATTGCAAGGTGCTCACGCCCTGACATCATGGCTGCTGTATCTGCTCTCTCTCGGTTCTGTGCGTCCTATGGCCCAGAGCACTTTATGGCACTGAAGCAGGTTGTCAGATACCTCAAGGGCACTGTGAGCTACGAGCTGGTGCTGCGAACAACCTCTTCTGTGCCAAGGGGGCTGGGTCTGGCATGTGGAGCACTACCGATGTGCATATACACTGATGCTGACTATGCTGGCTGCAAGACAACGAGAAAGTCCACATCTGGCATTGCTGTCTACCTGTGTGGGAGCTTGCTCATCTTCTCCTCGATCATGCAGAGATGTGTGTCGCTGTCAACTACCGAGGCTGAGATCATCGCCATGTCTGAAGGAGCTCAGGAGATCAAGTACATCATCAATGTGCTGAACGACTTGGTGGACATCCGCAACCCGGTGCCTATGTACTGTGACAATCAAGGGGCCATTCATTTGGCCTCCGATTATGTCAATAACAATAGATCCAAGCACATTGAGGTCAGGAATATGTACATCCGAGAATTGGTGAAGTCCGACACAGCGGAAGCCTTGTATGTCTGCTCAGCGGACAACACAGCGGACATCTTCACCAAACCTCTTCCCCTACCAGCATTCCTTAAGCACAGGGAAAGCCTGGGCATCATGAAGTTCCAGGACATCACCTCTGAAGACTGAAGACTGAAGGGGGCACCATCCCATACTCTGGAGCTGGAGGGGCACCATCCCAAGAACTGGATATTGCTGACTGAAGGGGCACCATTCCCAAGAACTGGCAGTAGGACAACTAGACAGTCACCCTTTAGAAGGGGTATTGGAATCTGCAAGTGCTGCTGATCAGTTTGGTGTAAAGCATGACTATCTAGACATTGTACAGTAGTCAGGATGCTCGAACCCTGAAGAAACCCTAAAGAAACCCTATGGAACCCTTAGATCTAGATCTGTAGATCTGCTGAACTAATCGTGGCCGTCAGATCACTGATGACCATCGGGAAGTGCGTAATGAGTTCATCTGTACTCTAGAGTGTCACTGCGGTCGTTATGAACACGACAGTGACACGTAGGAATGTGTTTGGTGAACTTTCACATAAGATCGCCCAATCAGTAATGATGGCGCGCAAATGTTCGTGGCGTTTCGAGCTGCGAACTGGTATATCTTTTGATAATGAAAGTTTATGATCGCTTTTGTGTAACCGAAACTCTCGAAATCCTACACTCTCACCAGGGCCCCTTGCAAGACCGGAGGGGGGCGGCTTCCTCTCACCAGGGCCCCTTGCAAGACCGGAGGGGGCGGCTTCCTCTCACCAGGGCCCCTTGCAAGACCGGGAGGGGGCGGCTTCCTCTCACCAGGGCCCCTTTGCAAGACCGGAGGGGGCGGCGTCCTTCTCACCGTGGCCCCTTGCAAGACCGGAGGGGGCGGCTTTCCTCTCACCAGGGCCCCTTGCAAGACCGGAGGGGCGGCCTCCTCTCACCAGGGCCCCTTGCAAGACCGGGAGGGGCGGCGTCCTCTCACCAGGGCCTTGCAAGACCGGGAGGAGGGGCGGCTTCCTCACCAGCCCTGCACCCGGGAGGGGGCTGCTTCCTCTCACCAGGGCCCTTGCAAGACCGGAGGAGGGCGGCTTCCTCTCACCGTGGCCCTTGCAAGACCGAGGGGGCGGCTTCCTCTCACCAGGGCCCCCTGGCAAGACCGGAGGGGGCGGCTTCCTCACCAGGGGCCCCTTGCAAGACCGGAGGGGGCGTTTCCTCTCACCAGGGCCCCTTGCAAGACCGGAGGGGGCGGCTTCCTCTCACCAGGGCCCCTTTTGCAAGACCGGAGGAGGGGCGGCCTCCTTCTCGTCAGGCCCCTTGCAAGACCGGAGGGGGCGGCTTCCTCTCACCAGGGCCCCTTGCAAGACCGGAGGGGGCGGCTGCCTCTCTCACCAGGGCCCCTTGCAAGACCGGAGGGGGGCGGCGTCCTCTCACCAGGGCCCTGCAAGACCGGAGGGGGCGGCTGCCTCTCACCAGGGCCCCCTGCAAGACCGGGGGCGGCTCCTCTCACCAGGGCCCCCTTGCAAGACCGGAGGGGGGCGGCCTCCTCCTCACCAGGGGCCCCTTGCAAGACCGGGAGGGGGCCTCCTTCACCAGGGCCCCTTGCAGACTAGGGCACTCCTCTTACCAGGCCCTGCAGACCGGAGGGGGCGGCTTCCTCTCACCAGGGCCCCTTGCAAGACCGGAGGGGGGCGGCTTCCTCTCACCAGGGCCCCTTGCAAGACCGGAGGGGGGCGGCCTCCTCTCACCAGGGCCCCTTGCAAGACCGGACGGCCAACTGGCCGGCACGAAGAAAGCGTCTGTGCACTCCCTTGAGAAACACGACAAAACAAAGGGCAGCAGGACAACGAAGCCGGGCGAAGCGGCTGGACTTGGGTGGGCCCTGCGAGGTGGGCCCTGGGAGGGCGAGGTGAACGCGGGGCGATGTCATACCTCCGGGGTGGGCTTCGCAAGCATCGGAGTCTCCACTTCCACGAAGTCATAGTTGTCCTCGAGAAAGTTGCGGATGGCACGCACCACTTTGTGCCGCAGCCGCAGGTTGTCGGACTGCGCAGCGCAGGGGTGGCGGGCAGGGAGCCAGGGATTCAGACTGATTGGGAGCAGGGAGCGCACTCAGCTTCCAAGTTTAGGTAAGGTGATGCCTTCCTCCAGGTTCGGGACAGGCGTGAGTGACAGCGAGCAAAGGAATGACGGGCGACGCAAGGCAGTGCTCAACCATTGTGGTAAAAGTTCGAGGGACGAGCTGGGCACTTCTGCGCTGCCTATTGGGGCTCCTACCATGCGTTTGCGGCGGAGGTCGAGCACACGATAGCGCATTCGGATGTCCTCGCGGGGCTCCTCGTCGCCCTCCGAGGCTCTGCAGCGGCCCAGCTCCACAGCTCGGCTCTAGGCGGCGCTGTGCTTTCGGTTGCCGCTGACGAGGCACATCAGGGGAAACAGAAGCAAAAATCGGAGCCCGGGGGCAGCCGATGGTTGAAGGCGGGAAGGGCTTTTTCGTGAACTCGCAAGAAAGCTCAAGGGCCTTGCCATACGTGACACGGCACAGCAGCGCCGTTTTGAGGTCAAAATTTCATTAAGCTTCGCTCCGGGCAAGCTGGACAGGGAGGCCAAAATGTTGAAAGCAGGTGGTCCTACCCGATGCGGAAGGGGAGGGAGAAGTTGACCGAGTTCAGGATGGTGATGTTATGTGCTTCAATCTCGACCATGCCGGTTGGCTGCCAAAACATTCTGAACATTGAGAACAGGTCTGCAAGGCCAGTTTGCTTTGGTTTTGAAAACAATTCGTGGAGGTCAGCGTCCGAAGGGTCACGCGAGGAGTTGAACGTTCGAGGGGTTGGGCGAGGAATATTCCTTCTAGGGTTCCCGCGAGGAGCTCAGTGTTCGCGTGGCGGCGGTAAATGTTGGAAGCTGAGACACTCTTGAGCGCGCGTCGCGCGTCAGTAGCTGTGCCTCATTGCCTTCTGAGAGAGCTGGCTAACATCAAGCTGCTTCTTGGTTCGCCTGCTGAATACTGTTAAGAGATGCAACTCATAGGGGCGAGGCCAATAACAGATGGAGAAGAGGGCCTTGACCAAAGCCTAGGGACACCGTGAGCCGTATAGGTTAACCTATTTCCGAGGGTAGGTGTTAGCCAACATTTGAGCGGCGCTTCCCACTAAGGTGACGCGATATGCTGTTCTCACCACTTTGGTATTCGGGTTAGATCGGAGTCGAAGCTTTCCTTCTACACTGACTACATATTCGTTGCGCAGTCGCTCGCAGATCGCGTGCGCCTCCTCGTACTCGCCAGGAATCGTAACGCACTGCGACCAGCCGCATACTCCGCTCATCGAACAAGCTTCTCCATGTTGTGCGACCCGAGACACCCGACCAGCGCGAGTGCACGCTTGTCATCAGGCATGACACGAGTCTGTATGGAACAGGTGTAGATTTGTTGGAATTTTCAACGAAATGGATAGGGTGATATTGCGTCATGGATTATCAATTGCGATCGTTGAAAGCTGAATCGTATGTCAATCAGGATGCAGTGAACAAAACTTTTACTGGGAATGCACAATACCTGCACGAAACCGGTATGATCTCTGATATCAACAAAAAGAACGCCACCGTGATTACGATACTTATCCACCCAACCACAGACCTTTACATCCGTTCCTGGACACAGACGCCTCACGAGTCAGAAGGCAACTGCGGATGTCTTCGGCAAACGTTGAAGACAGCTGACTGGCAACAGAACGCTTACCTACAAGATCTTCTGTAAGGTGTCCGCAGTAGTTCTGTCGGGCAGGCCAGCTCATTTCACTTTGCAGCACTTCTTTGCCATGGTCTTCTGTTTCGCCCGGCGCATCTGTGGCAATTGCTGCGCGCGCCACTTTTGCTTTTAAGCGTTGCTCTCGGGATATAGAACTACCAAAGCGGCATGCATTTCCGTAAGTGCGAAGCAGTCTTGTTCTCTTTGGAGAAGCTTTTCTAGCGAAGCCTTCATTGTTTGCTTTCCCAGCAATCGCTCTTGTGCTGTGAATCTCACAGCGCATAAGATTCCCTCTTAATCCCTGGCTGGACAACATAGCATGAGGTGAAAACACCATTTTGCGGCCCAGTGCGTGCAAGTTGTGAACACTCGTCTGTATTTTCATCATGCTCAGCTTGTATAAACCGTAAGGAGACTCGCACGAAGAATTCCAAACTTGATCAAAGCCCTCCCGTCCGCTCACCTGCAAAAAATTACAGCTACAGTAAAAAAGGATAGCTGGATGAATGCATGTGTGATGATGTCAGCTCCTGTAAAAAAATATTTTGATTTATCCATATTTATTGTATGAAGTGTCACAAGTATCATTGAAACCTTACTGCCACGTGCGAATTGAAATAGATGGCGTGTCATAAAGCTCAGCTTTCTGCGACAGCCCCGATTCCAGCTCAACCTGTGCACATATCCTTATACCGAATACAGTACCCCCTATTTTTTTAAATCTTAGACACCGTTGCTAGGACGACCACCCTCGCCTGCCCCTATAGAGGGGGGATGCCGGGTATCAGTATGGTGTTCCAATCAGTTTGGAGTCTCACGAAGTCACTTTGACTTTCGACTTGCACTTTCGACTGCGGATGCGGGTGATCCGCTCGTTTTGTATAAATTTAAAATGTTTTTCAGCTTTTGACACCATCTACGCATTTGCGTGCGCACAGAGCGCGGCACCTTGCTGAGCCTTGATACTGACTTTTCAGGATGAAAACTGTCACGCATTCTTCAAGGGAAAAGGTTGCCCAAGTGCAAGACCTCCTGCGTAACTACGAGGAACAAATCCACACCTTGCAGCAATGCAGTGACAGCTACCTGAACGCTGGGCTACTCGCAAAACACGTGGAAGCAAAGAAGATGATCGAGCCTCTTGAAGGTCTGCAGATCTCAACTGTGTCGCCCCTCTGTATCCTGGATACTCAAGTTCTCACGTGCACCACTGCTGCAAACTTCTATGCTTTTGACTTTGTTAACTTCGTCATGATGCACACTCCAATCGGTGGGGTTATGCTTTCACTGCGAATGCTATACATACGCTGTGTTTGGATCGCGAACAGCTTCGGCCAAGAAGCTGCGCGCCATGCTTCCGCCCGAGCTTTGCACGGACAAGCCAGCCACATTCCCTCCCTCACGATTACCATCAGCTGGCGAGAGCTCTGTCGCTCCAAACCGTGTTCCGGTGCGCTAAACCTTCTGCAGCGCCAGTGCTTGGCGTTCTGATATATTCTCGTTCGATGCAGCAAGGTTCAGCACACTGGCGCGATCATATTCGGACTCGGAACCATTGTTGCATGGTCTGAAACAACAACAACGATGTGTTCCTGTCTGACTGCGAGCGACATTCTTGTCGTCAACTCACTGTATCAGAACCGCTCTCTTCCTTCGCCGTGCTTTCGAAACTTCCCCAAACGCAGCGTTTCTTTTCGTCGTGTTCCATCTCTTCGCTTTTGGTTGCGATAGGGGTCTCTCGCGTTTCCATTCAGCACTGGGTACTAAGCTGTCCAAAACTTCGCGCCAGAAGCCATGCGCAGTTGAATGGCACAAGGGTGGGGATCGTCCAGCAGCCAACCTCCACCACGGCGACCCATCCGTCGCCAACTGACGCCGCAGAACCAGAGGATGCTCCGGAGCAACCGGAGCATGAGGTCTGGTATAAGTTCGGCGGCAGCGATGAGTGGCATTTAAGTACGGGGGATGCAACCGAGCGGGAGGTGTGGGGTGCAATCACGGGGGTAGAGGTGAAGGTGTGGCTCCCCAAGTTAGAAGATGCAGCAGACAGTGTGGCAGAGGTTGTCGGCCACCGCTCCGTGGAGCTTCACTGTGGTCGAGTGTATGCGCTGCAGCTGCAGCTCGCAGCGGACCTGGACGCGGATACCTGCCAGGTCAAGTTTAATCGGAAGTCGCGCCGCATGCGCATCTTGCTTCAAGTGGCTACGACCGCGACCGCCCGCGAAACCCCGCGCAACGCCAGCGCCGCGCCTGTCCCCGAGGAGGGCTGCACTCTTGGGCCGACGACAACTGTGGTGCGTCACATATTCGTGTGCGGCGTCGCCCTTTTCCCTGCCTCTTAAGCGTGAGAGCGAGAGTACCGTGAGTGAGCGCAGAGAGGAGCGTCGATCGTGCTGGATAAAGGAGTGAAGCGCGTCTTCGGAATGGGTGATTCCTTGACTGAGCGCCGGAGAGAGCCTCGATGTTGCTGGATTTAAGAGAGACAGCGTGGTGAGCGACAGCTCGATCAGCGACAGCTCCAAGTAAGTTGCAGAGGTATGTCATGTGAGTAGCCTATCCGTGTCGGTGCAACGATATATGGCACGGGCATCGATGGCTCCCGTTGAATTGCAGAAATTCTGCAATTAATTGTTAGGCAGAAATGTAGGCCCATGTTACTCAAGAAGGGAAGATGAACGCACTGATGAGGACGACCGAGACTATTTCAGAGAGAACGAGGCCGAGGAATGGAGTTCAGGGATGGTCGTATTCGCCTTGGACAGATGCTGCACGTCTGAGTGAGGTGCATTGTTGTTGGAAGTTCTGCAAGTAAGCCGTGAGGCCGTCTCGAACAGCAACGAGATGCAGTGTTGTTCTTGGGCGTTAGCAATACTTCAGACTCTTCTTGGCAGCACCACGGATGCACGAGCAGATCCTTTGAAGCGGTTTGTTGCGGTGGGAGAACTCGGTACCAGTCACAGCTCTCGCACTGTTGCATCCACGAGTTGTGACCTGAGGCTCCCACAGGATGGCGCCAGGACCGATGACGCGACGTGACGCGTCGCGCCGAATTCGTGAATGCTTTTCATGTTGGAGGGTGGACATGCAGAGCAGGGTTGAAACTTGTGTATTGGGGCGCAGAGGGTAGGAGCAGACAACGACCCGGTGAAGGCTCTGGAGGACAACTACTTCACCGTGGTGGACGACTTCCTGACGGCTGATATCGCGCAGAACTTGGTGAAGGAGGTGCAGGTGGACAGGCCTTTCCCGGGGACTGCATGCTCCAACATTCGCGCGCTCCACCGTTCATTCGCGCGCTCATGCTCTCTGGAGGACTGCAGAGATGCAAACGTGTCCGCACAACGGATCGTCAGTGTCAACGGTGTGCTTCTTGTGGGAGGAGTGATGCCACAGACCATAGCAAGGATGCTGTAAGGGGTATTATGTAAGGGATCGGGAAAAAGGAGTGAGGGGAAAGGGGGGGTTCGAGGCAGGGCCTAGACAGCTCGAGGATCCTCAAGGACGCCGAGGTGGAGGGTGGGCAGCACAGCAATGTGCGCGGCGACCGCATGGCCTGGATCGGCTCCGAGTCTGCGGGCCCCGCGCAGCGTGCCTTCTCTCGCCATCTCGACATGTGCGCCCTCCAAGATCTCCTCTCACTATTTACTGCCTACGCTGGCGTCATCGAGCGCTGGAACTACCGCAGGGCGGGGCTCTGAGATTGAGGTTGAGATGCGTGCGATGTGCGAGTGGTATGTGGTGCCTGTCACGTGTTGGCGGCGTCCGACTTCTCGAGGGGGCTTGGCAAGAAGTGAGGAGCGGGCGTGGCGGCCCGTTCGGCTTTGCTGAGGGCTGTCTGAGGTGCGCGCTGCCAGGTTCATGCTGAAGATGATGGACTGCGTTCCGAGCCTGGATGGCGTACCCCTCGTGCGTGACAAGGCGATGGTTACGGTGTACCCAGGTGAAATCCCAAACCCTGCATGTTTGTGCTTCTCCCAACTCTCGGTTGCGGAATGGCAATGCGGACTGCAGCTGGACGTCATACCCTGAGCCATAGGGCCCTCCAGCTGGAGGTCATGCCCTGAGCCACAGGGCGCTCCAGCTGGATGTCATACCCTGAGCCATAGGGCGCTCCAGCTGGACGTCATGCCCTGAGCCATAGGGCGCTCCAGCTGGACGTCATGCCCTGAGCCATAGGGCGCTCCAGCTGGACGTCATACCCTGAGCCATAGGGCGCTCCAGCTGGACGTCATACCCTGAGCCATAGGGCGCTCCAGCTGGACGTCATGCCCTGAGCCATAGGGCGCTCCAGCTGGACGTCATGCCCTGAGCCATAGGGCGCTCCAGCTGGACGTCATGCCCGGAGCCATAGGGCGCTCCAGCTGGACGTCATGCCCTGAGCCATAGGGCGCTCCAGCTGGACGTCATGCTCCTGAGCCATAGGGCGCTCCAGCTGGATCTCATACCCTGAGCCATAGGGCGCTCCTAGTTGGATCGTCATGCCCTGAGCCATAGGGCGCTCCAGCTGGTTCATACCCCTGAGCCATAGCCCTCCAGCTGGACGTCATGCCCTTAAATACATAAATTCCAGCTGGACGCTATACCCTGAGCCATAGGCTCCAGCTGGACGTCATACCTTGAGCCAGGGCGCTCCAGCTGGACGCCATGC
>LGRX02008087.1:0-23038 GCA_001247695.2 Cymbomonas tetramitiformis | reverse complement strand
GGAAACCTCAGCTGGCGTACCCGCCCGGAGATATGATGCTGCAGTAAACAACACAAACAGAGCCAGACAACCTGCTACCGGCGCGTGGTTGAGGAGCTATCCTCCCACCGCACCCATGCAAGCAAGCGCCGCACAACACAACTACAGATCCGACTTGCCTGCGGGAACAGGGCGCGTGGTTGAGGAGCTATCCTCCCAACGCAGCCTGCTGCCTCCGCAGACCCAGGCGCAAGGAAACAAGGGACGTCTTGAATAAACAACAAAAACAGAGCCAGGCAACCTGCTACCGGCGCGTGGTTGAGGAGCTATCCTCCCACCGCACCCATGCAATCAAGCGCCGCACAACACAACTACAGATCCGACTTGCCTGCGGGAACAGGGCGCGTGGTTGAGGAGCTATCCTCCCATCGCAGCCTACTGCCTCCGCAGACCCAGGTGCAAGGAAACAAGGGACGTCTTCAATAAACAACAAAAACAGAGCCAGGCAACCTACTACCGGCGCGTGGTTGAGGAGCTATCCTCCCACCGCACCCATGCAAGCAAGCGCCGCCCACCACTACTACAGATCCGACTTGCCTGCGGGAACAGGGCGCGTGGTTGAGGAGCTATCCTCCCAACGCAGCCTGCTGCCTCCGCAGACCCAGGTGCAAGGAAACAAGGGACGTCTTGAATAACCAACAAAAAACAGAGCCAGGCAACCTGCTACCGGCGCGTGGTTGAGGAGCTATCCTCCCACCGCACCCATGCAAGCAAGCGCCGCACAACACAACTACAGATCCGACTTGCCTGCGGGAACGGGGCGCGTGGTTGAGGAGCTATTCCCCCATCGCAGCTTACTGCCTCCGCAGACCCAAGTGCAAGGAAACAAGGGACGTCTTCAATAAACAACACAAACAGAGCCAGGCAACCCGCTACCGGCGCGTGGTTGAGGAGCTATCCTCCCACCGCACCCATGCAAGCAAGCGCCGCACACCACAACTACAGATCCGACTTGCCTGCGGGAACAGGGCGCGTGGTTGAGGAGGAGCTATCCTCCCATCGCAGCCTGCTGCCTCCGCAGACCCAAGTGCAAGGAAACAAGGGACGTCTGCAATAAACAACAAAAACAGAGCCAGGCAACCTGCTACCGGCGCGTGGTTGAGGGGCTATCCTCCCACCGCACCCATGCAAGCAAGCGCCGCACACCACAACTACAGATCCGACTTGCCTGCGGGAACAGGGCGCGTGGTTGAGGAGCTATCCTCCCATCGCAGCCTGCTGCCTCCGCAGACCCAAGTGCAAGGAAACAAGGGACGTCTTGAATAACCAACAAAAACAGAGCCAGGCAACCTGCTACCGGCGCGTGGTTGAGGAGCTATCCATCCACCGCACCCATGCAAGCAAGCGCCGCACAGCACAACTACAGATCCGACTTGCCTGCGGGAACAGGGCGCGTGGTTGAGGAGCTATCCTCCCAACGCAGCCTACTGCCTCCGCAGACCCAGGTGCAAGGAAACAAGGGACGTCTTGAATAAACAACAAAAACAGAGCCAGGCAACCTGCTACCGGCGCGTGGTTGAGGAGCTATCCTCCCACCGCACCCATGCAAGCAAGCGCCGCACAACACAACTACAGATCCGACTTGCCTGCGGGAACAGGGCGCGTGGTTGAGGAGCTATCCTCCCATCGCAGCCTACTGCCTCCGCAGACCCAGGTGCAAGGAAACAAGGGACGTCTTCAATAAACAACAAAAACAGAGCCAGGCAACCTACTACCGGCGCGTGGTTGAGGAGCTATCCTCCCACCGCACCCATGCAAGCAAGCGCCGCACACCACAACTACAGATCCGACTTGCCTGCGGGAACAGGGCGCGTGGTTGAGGAGCTATCCTCCCAACGCAGCCTACTGCCTCCGCAGACCCAAGTGCAAGGAAACAAGAGACGTCTTGAATAAACAACAAAAACAGAGCCAGGCAACCTGCTACCGGCGCGTGGTTGAGGAGCTATCCTCCCACCGCACCCATGCAAGCAAGCGCCGCACACCACAACTTATGATGCGACTTGCCTGTGGGAACAGGGCGCGTGGTTGAGGAGCTATCCTCCCATCGCAGCCTACTGCCTCCGCAGACCCAAGTGCAAGGAAACAAGGGACGTCTTGAATAAACAACAAAAACAGAGCCAGGCAACCTACTACCGGCGCGTGGTTGAGGAGCTATCCTCCCATCGCAGCCTACTGCCTCCGCAGACCCAAGTGCAAGGAAACAAGGGACGTCTTGAATAAAAAACACCCCAAAATTGCGAGGGCGGGTACACTTACTCTGTTGGGGCGGGGGCACACTCCACTTCACTGGAACTAGGTCAAAATGGTGAATCCCAGGGGACGACCCTCACCTCAGGCTGCTCTGCCTCCGCGGCGGATGGCTCTTCTCCGCCGCCTTCGTCTGCTGCTCCGGCTGCCTCTGCGGCGCCGGGTTCCTTGTTCAAGTCAACCGCGGCGGGTTGACCTTGTTGTTGATGACCCCCAGTTGGGGGTCTCGCTCTCGGTCGCTTCGCAGGGCGACCTCCGAGCCGCTCAGCAGCACCCTGAAACACCACACCAATAAATTAGTCTTCCTTTCCGAACAGTCTTGCGCCAACCATAAGCATTACCAGACCTATGCAGCCGAGGCTCCAAAAAATA
Organism: Cymbomonas tetramitiformis; assembly: GCA_001247695.2. Classification (NCBI taxonomy): domain Eukaryota; kingdom Viridiplantae; phylum Chlorophyta; class Pyramimonadophyceae; order Pyramimonadales; family Pyramimonadaceae; genus Cymbomonas; species Cymbomonas tetramitiformis. The sequence continues at coordinate 20,380 of LGRX02008087.1, read as the reverse complement.
CGCAGTTTCCCGATGAACAGAATCCGCACCGCTGGCGGGACACCCTTGTACTGCACGGCACTCTGCCTTAACTGCCCCCCACGAGCGAGTTGCCGACGGGGCTGAGCAGACATTGTAAAAATTTTAACGGACGGATAATAATTCTAATAGTTAGTTGCGGCTTCAAGATAGAAGCCTTCAACCACTTTTCAACTTTTTATTTGAAATAGCTCCTCCTACCTATTTAGTATTCCTAGTATTCTTATTACTACGTACGGTGCACGCCTACCACCTGCCTGCTTCTATAAATATTCAGGTCACGCTGTATCTCTGACAGCATTCGAAATACGCGCTGTAATTAATCCGATTATAAAAACAACTCGAGCCCTTCGTGTTTTCCGATTGGCCTACGCGTTCACGCGACCTTGCGAGCCATGTCGCTTCGACGTATATAAAACTGAATGCTGCCTCACTTCACGACACTCGTCGGTTTATAAGTATTTTACTCCCCTTCAGTCCCTCACAAGCGTCCTGATCACTGATCCCAGTGACTTGCTTGCGGTTTCGGTCTCGTGCGTCGTCCTCGTGACCTCTTGAATGAGCCCCGGGGCATTCTGAAGCCGGCTCGATGACCCTGCCAGTCATTTTCTGCCAGTCGGATATAAATCAAGCGAAGGTAAGGAAACATAACCAAAAGTACGCATTAATAACCAAAGGTAACCAGAAGTAAGGGAATACCTATTCCTAGTGAATATGGCTTCATCGAGCCGGCTTCGCAGCACTGCAGACACGCCAGCAACGTGGTGGTCGCGGGGAAGAAGGATCACGACACTGGACAGTGGACCTCGACGAGATTCTGCGTCGACCTCCGGAATACGAACCGGTTGTCGCTGAAGGATAACACGTTACCACATCGTCCAGAAGAGCTCTACCAGCGCGTGGCCAAGGCCAAGTTCAAGACTACCCTGGACGCGACCAAGGCGTTCCACCAGATTCCCATGACCACTGAGGAGGACAGGGACAAGACAGCGTTCTGGTGGGGCAACCAGCTCTATCGCTACACATCCATGCCGTTTGGAGCAGCTGGAGCAACCGCAGCCTTCATCAGGATCATGGACTACGAGCTACGCCACCTGCAACACTGCACGGTGGCGTACGTCGATGACGTGTGCATATACTCAGACACCGCTGAGCAGCACATCAAGGATGTGGAAGCCGTGCTTCGCACTTTGGGGGATGCAGGGATACGTCTGCATTCGGGCAAGTCGACCTTCGGGTCAGCCACGGTGGACTTCTTGGGCTACCGCATCGGCTATAACACCATTGGCGCGCAGGACATCAAGTGCAAGGCCATCCAAGAGCTGCCCAAGCCTGAGGATAAAACTGGAGTACGCTCCATCCTTGGACTCATGAACTATTACAAAGGTCTGGTGGGGGAACCCATGGGACCCAACTACTCAGAGATGGCACGACCATTGAACGACTTGCTCAGAAAGGAAGTGTTGGATGTCAAGGAAGCTTGGGGGAAGGATCAGGACCAGGCATTGCAAGCATTGAAGGACGCCCTATGTTCGGGGAGATGTTTGAAGCCCATTGATTACAGCAAGCCCATCTTCCTCTACACGGACTGGAGCAACCATGGCATTGGCGCAGTGCTGGGGCAGAAGGACGAGAATGGCGTAGAGCACATCTGTGTGGTCATCAGCCGCTCGCTGTCGAAGACCGAGAGACAGTACGCGAGCTTCCAGGGTGAGATGCTGGCAGTGGTGTGGGCCATCCGCACATTACGACAGTACCTGCACGGGATCCACTTCACGCTGATCACCGACCATTCGCCGCTCACAACACTCATGGAGAAGGGGGACCTACAAGGTCAACACCTACGCTGGGCCATCAGCCTCCAGGAGTTTGAGTTCACGGTCCAGTACCGACCAGGTCCGAAGAATGAGAACGCGGATGTGCCATCCAGGTACCCACTGCCCAGCACCGCAGACGAGACTGGTGCCCGTTTGGATCGTGAAGGGGACCGAGCCAGGGAAGCGGGGCGTGCCGAGAGGCCAACGCGCTGCTTCACAGACATCATTTGCTTGGAAGTGACCAGGGAGCCACCACTTGGTCCCGAAGTAAGCCCAGAAGCCCAGGTGGCCAACTGCCTATTCTACGAAGGGTGGGTATACCCACCGTAAGAGGTGCTTACGGTGGGTATACCCACCCGAAGGGTATCAATAATTACCGATGATTGGCTGCGAATCACGGCATGTCACCAGTGACCAACTTGTTCTAGACACTCCCGTGAATCTCTATGGAGCCTCCACATGCGCCAGAAATGACTTGATAACGGGCCATACGAACCCAAATACCCAAACCCTAATATCATCGGAATGCACTGTGTATATAGTATATTTGGTGTTCATCGTACCTGATTTTGAATGTGCAAGTGTCGGAGGTCTGCGAGGTGGCAGCACATATTGTACCAAAAAGTACGTCGGTTATATACCAAAATCAAAGTACATATCGAAAAAATAAGTATATTGATGTTATACCAAGCTGCAGAAGTCTGCAAATAGAGTTGAATGGGTATACCCACCGTAAGCGAAGTTTTCTACCCACCGTTATTTCCCCAACTTCAAGGTTGTGTAATGTGCCCAAAACTTATCGGAGTCGTGTAAATTAAGTTTTCCGTCCTTTAATCAACCTCTTGGGTCACAGAAAATCCATATGTTTAACCCCCGCAACCTACTTGTGCGGTCGGTACGAGCTTGCAAAGTTTGGCGTTACGGTGGGTATACCCACCGTAATATTTTTAGAATAGGCACAACTACTGCGAGAACATGGTCAGGGAGCAGCTGGGGACCAGCGCAGTCCATCGACTGTTTGATGTGCACTACCAAGAAGAGCTGGAGTGTAACAAGGGGGTCATGTTTGACACTGACCACCCGGAAGTGGCCAGGTGCTCGGGCAGGTTGACTCGAGTCGCCTGGGATGCCCTCAGCCAGGTCCGGCCGATCAGGGGTATGCATTCCGGAGGCTCACCGGCGATATACGGCGACGAGACCATGGAGGGTGGTAAGCTCAAAGTGCCGAAGAAGATCGACACGAGAGTGATTGACAAGAGCTTCTTCCGGGAAGCCAGAGAAGAGGGCGTGGTCTGCTATGAGCCGTGTGGGGGCCTGTGTGCTGGACTAGAGATGCTCTTGCGCTGCGGAGTTAAGGTTAACAAGTACCTCTACCAGGACATCTCGAAGTCCAGCCAGACGGTAGCCAGGGCCAGGTGCATGGCGCTCAGTCGCCGTCATCCCGACTTGTTCCGTGCCGAGGCAGCCCACTTGGAGCAACTGCCCAGCAACATCGAAGACACCAGCCTCATTGACCTTGTACATGCAGGGGCATTGAGTGGAGAACAGTGGGTCATGGTGTGTGGATATCCATGCCAGGACCTGTCACCAGCTGGTAAGCTGGCTGGTCTGGAGGGCAGGCACAGCAGACTGTTCTACCAGGCAGTGCGAGTCCTCTCCACGCTGCAACAGCTGCAGCCTCAGAGACCGCCAGCATATTTGCTAGAAAACGTTCCTCCGCTGTCACACAGGGAGAACTCGAAGATCAGGAAGGAGGTGTTTCCCATCATCAACAGCGTGGTGGGCCAGCCGGTGTCCTTTGACGCGGCGCGCGCGGGATCATACGCGCATCGTCTACGAGCATATTGGAGCAATCTGTTCCAAAATCAGCAGTTCAATCTGGTGATGGAGCGGGTGGACAGACCACCAGACAGATACGTGCGCGATATTCTGCAGCGAGGCTGGAAGCCACGCAGGGTCGTCACAGGAGACAGGAAGCCTCACTACACCGCCAACGTTGTAGGGGAGCCTATGAGAGTATTGCCAACCATCTTGGCGACGCAAAACTCTCGTGCTTTTCGCGCGCCTCGCGCAGGCACAGTGGTGAGGAAGGGAGATGATGATGAAGTGGGGGAGACCAGAGAGGTTAACCTGGACGAGAAGGCAGTTGCCATGGGGTACAGCGCAGGTGAGCTGCGCGCGGCACATGGCATGAAAGACGAAGAATTGGCAGGAGTGCTTGGCCTTGCTATGGACCGAAGAGCAATGGAGCTATTGTATGCGATTGCCGAGGTCAGCACGACCAAACTGCCGAAGAGTGAGGAGAGTGAGGAGGAGGAACATGGCACGCTAGTTGCCATCCCTATCGCGAAATCCACCAAGGGGGCTGCCACCTCCGAGGGCACGGCTGAGCCGGTGCGAGCACAACTAGCAGAGTGGATCACCAGTTCCAGCGGCTACACCCAGCAAGTCGCGCGACGCCTCAGCCATCAGGACTGGGAAGAACGACTGCAACGCATGTGCAGCCAAGGACAGAAAGGTACACAGGGGCTAGGCACCGCCGACGCTGTTCCACGCCGCAGACAGTGGAAGATGGCCTCCATGAAGCTCGCGGGCTACGAGGCACGTCACCGCAGGCCTTTTCAAGACCTGGAGGCAAGCCAGCAGAGACGAGCTCAGCCCCAGAGTGGGCACCAGTGACAAAGGAGAAAGAGATGAGGCTGCCTAAGCTGCCCGACACTACGAGAATGGTTGCCATGCTAGCCAGCGTAACCAACCAGGAGTCATTCCGAGAAAGATACCCCGATATACACGAGGACGAGCTATGCCTCGCGTGGGTCAAGACAGGAGGAAGAGTGGAGGTGCCCAAGGAGGAATATCACAGGGTAAGGAAGAGAGCAGCGCGTCACCGTTGAGACGAGCTCATGGGCGAGTTATACATGGTCACCGTCAGTGGTAAGGAGCTGCTGGTGCCCAAGCCCTGTGACAGGATTCAGTTGGTGCGTGAGTACCATGAGAGGACTGGCCATTGGGGCATCAGGCGGACATTGAACCTGTTGTGGCAACGCCATCACTGGGCAGGCATGAAACAGGATGTGCAAGCAGTGGTCACTCAGTGCCAGACTTGCCAGAGGGTGAAGACGCACTATGCACGGGAGGAGGCGAATCTCACGCCGCTGGAAATCAAGTCCTTCATGTATCGCTGGTCCCTGGATTTAGCGTGGCCTACGAAACACATCACGAAGGCTGGGAACCAACGCGTCTTGGTCATGATTGAGCACTACACGCGATTCGTCGTGTGTGTTCCAATCCCCGACAAGGAGGCCGCCACCATCGCCAGCGCATTTCGCTATCATGTTCTATCCGTGTTTGGGGCTCCTGCAGAATGTTTGGTGGATGGGGGCACAGAGTTTGAAGGTGAGTTCTCTGCGCTATGCAAGCAGTGTCTCATTGACCGAAGAGTGACTTCACCGAGTTCCCCAGAGAGCAATGGCTTAACTGAACGGGTGGTACGCACCCTCAAGTTTTGCTTCAAGAAGATGGCCCTCGACAAGGGCCTGGACTTCGAGTGGGATGAGATGCTCTGGTCACTCGTACTCAGCTACAACGCAGCTAGGCAGCAGTCCACTGGAGTGGCGCCATTCACCTTGCTGTTCGCTCAGGAAGCCACGGTGCCACCGGATCTTCGTGCTCGACCCGAGTTGGACTTTGGGAAGCAGGAGGAGAAGACACTGGCTGATGATCTGTTACAGCGAGCCGCCATCGTGAAGAGGCTCATGGTACATGCAGGGTGCAACCTGGAGATCGCTCAGCACCGCGACACTTTACGGTACGAGCACAGGAGGAGTGGCAGTTACGAGCCGAAGCCGCACCAGTTCAAGGCAGGCGATTTCGTATATATACGACAACAACCGCGCTCTGGCATGGAGGTGGCCACCAAGCCAGCCATCCTGAAGATAGTCAAGGTGCAAAGAGATGGAGTGGTGGTGTTGGAGGACAGCACGAAGCTGCGGGAGAAGAGCACAGTGCAAAATATTGCACCATGTCACCTACAAGTGAAAGACCAGTACGACTGCAGTGCAGCCATTCCCAGCAAGCATCTCGCGTGTGAGGTGTGTATGCGGACAGATGGGGAGGCAGCCATGTTGCTGTGTGACACCTGTAACCGTGGTTATCACACGTGGTGTCTGAATCCAACGCTGGATGGAGTACCTGAAGGGGATTGGCAATGTCCCAAATGCTTAGGTGGGACCGTGGTGGCAGCTGCCGCCGAGGTGAGCGCGTCAATCGTTGACAAGATGGCGGCCATGGAGCTGCAGCTGAGAGAGAAGCTGGGATCAGATGTGGTATTGTTGCCTGCAGATGTGGGTCCGCATCGTGCAGTGAGGCCGGGACGTGAAGACCCATGGCAGGCGCTGACCTCGCGGCAGATGCTCAGAAAAGAAGGGAGCATGGGGGATCTTCCTGACAGAGTGGCCTGGGGAAACCAGGAGGAGCTCAGCAGAGTGATCACAGAAGTGATGCCTGGATTCTGGCATGAGGGCCATCGTACCATCTTGAGCAGGAAGTGTGCAGAGCAGCACACTCGCGCGAGAAGTCTCCGCAAGACGTCCACGGTGCAGGCCATGAGCCCCGAGGAAGTGCAGAAGAGAGGAGATGTGACGCAACTGAGCAGAGCTCAGGTGAAGATTGCCAGTCAACTGGATTGGGGCTTAGAGTTGGTGATGACAGTTCCTCAGGAGGTCAGACGTTTGGCGCACGAGGTGACTTGGGAGAAGATCACACAGGTATGGGATCCTTGGGCTGGCACAGGTGTCATTGGCAAGGTTATGTCGCTGGAATGGCCTCACCTGAAGGTTATGAACAATGATTGGAACCCGCAGTTGAAGTGGCACGAAGCCCTTAATGCTTTACAACCGGGCAATTATCGAGCCTGGAAGGAGAAGTATGGGGTGTGTGACGCGGTGGTGACCTCACCCTGGTTCGCAGTGCTGGATATTGCGTTGCCATTGGCAGTACTGGCCAGCCGAGTGGTGGCTTGTATTCATGTGCCATCGCACTACATGACAGATATGACAGAAAGCAGGGCACAATACTTTCGTAAGCTGTGTCACGCTGGACGCTTACATGTGATTGGGCATTTGGAGCATGGACCTATTGGCAGAAGATGCATGTGGGTCATGGTGTTTCGCAACCCTTTGACAAGAGCCAGGATGTTGCGAGGAGGAGAAGCTTCTGGAGTGGGTATGTTTACCTTCAGCATGGGCAAGTTCGCAATGGATGGCGTTACGACAGAAGATGCTGAGCAAGCTCTTGTCTAATAATGTCTGTGCTACCAGTGGCAGCTACAGATGGGGGATGTTGAGAAAAAGAGCTTGCATAAGTTGTGAGAAAAGATAAAGAGATATCAAAAATTTTGAGATTTTGTATAGTTACAGTAGCAAGCTAACTGTGCAGTCATATAAGGAAACATATGCAAAGCCGAGCTAGTGTCGTGGAGGCACTGACAATAAGTAAGACTGTCTAGTAGTAGGGCTAGAGGGTTGTGCTTTGTGTGGACGCTTCGTGCATAAGTTCGCGACAGCTGTCACAAACCACGGCTTATCGTGTACCTCAGCCGGGTTGTGACACTTGCTGTAGCAGTCTCTGTGACGAACGTATGACACGCGCAATACGATACGCGCGAGGAGTTATGACAGTGACGAGATACGGAAATACGGATGGGTGTTACACTTGTTTGGAGATAGCGAGAATATGTAGGGCGGCGTAGCAGGGTGAGCCAGACGCTCATTTTTGTTTTGCCTTCGTAACAGTGATTCCGAAAATAGCCAGGACTCGCTTAAGACCGCGAAAACAGCAGTGTTATGATATAATTCGTAAGATACAGTATTCTTCTGCTTGTAAAGATATACATTTGTGGACTTGTCCTTGTGCGACTGCGTCAGAACTGTAATTAACAGTCTTTTTCATGTTGAGAAAAAGAGCTTGCATAAGTTGTGAGAAAAGATAAAGAGATATCAAAAATTTTGAGATTTTGTATAGTTACAGTAGCAAGCTAACTGTGCAGTCATATAAGGAAACATATGCAAAGCCGAGCTAGTGTTGTGGAGGCACTGACAATAAGTAAGACTGTCTAGTAGTAGGGCTAGAGGGTTGTGCTTTGTGTGGACGCTTCGTGCATAAGTTCGCGACAATGAGTCCGATGTGGTTGGGTTTGAGCCCAAGCGAGGTTGGCATACACCAACCTCGATTTCCACACCTCAAGAGTTCGCGAATTAGCCACAAACCCATAAAAATAAAACAGCCGATGCCTTATCCTAAGTCGATGCTCCTCAAACTTTGCGTACATATGCAAGGTGGCTAAATGAACAAGTGACCACGCGAGTCCGATGTGGTTGGGTTTCATCCCACATCACGAGGTGCGTGCCTATTGGCGAAACGAGAAAGTTGCTTTATAAAATATGCGCTGTTAATCCCACCTGCACACTCCGTCGAATGATGAAAAAGCAAGACGCAAAACAAGTATCACAAGCAAAACACGTGAACAATTCAGGACAATATCATAGCAGCCTCACAGGCTGCTCGCCCAGTTAGGCGAAGGATTGTTTCTGACGGTTGTAGGCGCCAACCTTCTTTCTTAGCGTGGTCAAGCTCAACGGACCGCGAACGATAGAGTTTTAAAGAGTTAGAGTACGAAATTAGTGTCACAGCAAATCGCGTGATCGATGGGCTTGGCATGAAATCAGAAATGAAGAAATGAATTAAAAAAATCGTTGCGCCGGCTGTGTCTCATCGAACCTGTGATTCCGTCACATGACAGTCACGATGACGTCTGTCATGTTCCGTGAACCTCCGGCGCATCTACCTTTACCCTTTCACAAATAACGACTTCGCATGACCTCGCATGACATCGCCGGATGACAGTCGCGACAGGAGCCAATGAAATCGCCGCGATCAACACAATTGCTTTCCCAAGTTTCGGTGTAGCACAGGCCTTAGTCCGATTCTATGGATTGGTGTCACGTCACGTCACGGTGCGTCGGCCGACTCACGACTGTCACCAGTTTATAGAATGAACTTTTTCCATTAAGCCGCTCCCCGACATGACGTAGATTCCCAATCGTAGGAAATATTCCTCCACATACATTGATAGAGCAGGTGAAAATAGGTATATATTTGTGTGAATATATACATAACTATTTCACTGCAACAGGAACTCAGAAGGCAGTGATGGGGAAACCGGTGATAACAAAACTGATAGAAGGATTACGGGAGTGAGCTTTCTAGCAGGTGAGTGTCATACGGTGACACACGACCAGTGACACACGCAGCAAGGGGTGATACTAGGAGAAGCTGGACCCCCATACAGTGGGGGGGGATTTCAGCTTCCCCGTGACACCACCTCACCCCGAAGGTGTGAGTGGCCATGCGAGAGCAAGGAAAACCCTAAGCCCTAACCCAATGTCAATTTAGTGTCCAGGCCGAGGGGGCCTTTTCCAACCCAGCTAGAAGCACATCCGTGCATGGGCGCTGCCTAGGCATCTAAGAGACATATAAACAGGCTAGGCGGGCTAGTCCCGCTCTACGGTCTTTGTACATCAAGGCAAGCATCTACAAGCCGCGACGTGATTGCGGAATGGCGGCGGCGGAGTTCTCGATTGCAGAAGTCCTCGAGCGCCACGAAAACGATGATTCAGCCAATGCCCACGCGGTGCCAAAGCCAACCAGGGAAGATATCTTACCCCGATTGGCCGGCCCTGGGCCGAACTGAGTCGCCAAAATGAGGCCCGGGCCGAAGAGGGACCGAAAGAGAAATTGCTTTGGGGCCGAACCAATTTGGCGCAAATTTCTAAAAATTTGATGAAAATTTTGCGATTTTTGCATTTTCACATACTTAAGATTAAAATTTTCGCGCCTGCGGCGGGCATTTTGTAGTTCGGACCGGGCGGGCCGAAGACGGGCCGAAAGAAATTTTGATTTGGGGCCGTACCAGCTCAACGGAAAGATATCTTCCCTGAAGCCAACAGCGGCCTGGCACCACCAGAGCGAATGCGTCGCTGAAGAGGGGATAGGGAGGTGGAAGGTGGAAAATGCGGTGAGGGAACGTGATCGAGGCCATGGGGAGGAACTCGAAAGGGATGATGGAGAGGGGGGAAGCGGTCGTGATAGCACCACCAGACACCACCAGATGGCGACCACTGGGGGCATAAGGCGAAGGTGAGGGAAGTGGCGAGACGAAGTCGCGGAAGTCATTGGTCTCGTCGTTGTCGTCCAGAATGTTGTCGTCGTGATTGGTGCCTGGTGCGCAAGCACCACCAGGCACCACCAGAACATAACCAGCGGTAAAAAGATGTCGATGCACTCGGAGAGAGAGCAACGCTGAACGAACAGCGGCCATACGTGCACGCGCTGACGTTTAGTGGACATGACAGCTCCAGCCAGCTGTCTTCAGAATTCTGCGAACCCCAAGATAGGGTTCCCAAGCGAAACGGTATCTTCTCGAAAAATCAAGCGAATTGGACGATCGAAAGGTCAAATTGGGGCAGTTTTTGACGAGGAAAACGGTGGTGACGTCAAGAATGCCGTACGGTAAAGCGGTCCCCCGGCAGCAGAGGCGTTGCTGGCCAGAGTGTAGAAGGATTCTTATAAAAAATGACGGAGTGCACCAAAATGCACGAAAGCTGACGGAGACGGTGCGCGGGATACCAATCACAGTCGGTTGGCAAGCCACGAAAGACGGAAGCGGCAAAAAGAACGGAGACGGAAAGGGACTCGCCGCTTTTTACGGTGCGGATCAAGCCGCGATAGCTGTGATGTCAACAGCTGACGGAAACGGTGCGCGGATTCCCAGTCACAGTCGGTAGGGTAAACCACGGTTAACGGAAGCGGCAAAGGGAACGGAGACGGAAAAATTGCCGCTGATACGGTTCGCAGTTGAATTATGCTGCGATGTTGACGGTAAAAAAAACGGTGTTGACGGTTTGTAGAATCGGACGAACCGAAGCGAGCCGAACCAACCGGAATCACCACTCACGTGAAGTGGGGCCCATAACCTGATAGAACAGGTGAAAATAGGTATATATTTGTGTGAATATATATATAACTATTTCACTGCAACAGGAACTCAGAAGGCAGTGATGGGGAAACCGGTGATAACAAAACTCATAGAAGGATTACGGGAGTGAGCTTTCTAGCAGGTGAGTGTCATACGGTGACACACGACCAGTGACACACGCAGCAAGGGGTGATACTAGGAGAAGCTGGACCCCCATACAGTGGTGGGGGGATTTCAGCTTCGCCGTGACACATCAGAAATCGGGAAGACCGTGCGATTTTTCATCTGACCGGTGTGGTAAGCCTACTATCCCACCGTTGAGCGTTGACCCGGAAGGACCCTTTGAAACATGCGTCGGGTTGTTGTCCGCACATGAATTTTGGCAATTACTTTGCAAATTTCGCAACATGTATCACAACATTTTAAACATGTTTTCACTGTGATATATATATGTGCGTCGTTTGACACTCGAAACGTAGCGAAAGAAGCCGTACTTCGCGTTTTAGGATGCTCGCCGGGAGTGAGTACCCTTGCGGTACTAAACGATTGCGTAGCGAGATGTACAATCGGCCTTTCCAAATTACCACCCGGCTCGCATACTTAAGTTTCGCAACGGGCCATGAAATCCGATGACGGCTAAGAATCGCCGAAAATGACAAAATGACGATTTCAGCGATTCAGAGCGGCCGATCAGAATTATTTGCCCCGTTGAGACCTGTCACAGTTTTCACTTAAGTTTTCCGTTGCTGAGCGAAAAGGTCTGGCAGCTCTTATTTGACTTGATGCATATGAAGTATCTGCGTGATATTGAGCACACGCATGGTTCATATGTTATTCCCAAGACTGTTAGTATCACGGGGGTGCCAACAATCTTGGGATCGAGTAAGCCATTCTCAAACATTTTGAGATGCCCGCGAGCCTAGCGCTTTGCGCAAAGTTTCAACTTTTCAAGTAAACGGGATTCCGGGGGATTTTCCCTTGTATCTTTTGATTGGCTTGGAGTTAGTTCAAAAGTGAAACAGAATATTGATGCCGAGACTCTTGCGCATCCGTTGCGCGCATCCGATATACCCCCGCACTAGGGGGGGTATAGCGGATGTTCGATTGAGCGCTCCGAGGTGTGAGCTCACGCGATGATGCTCGTTTTCAGGAATGTCTTCATATTATGTCGCAAGACACCCGTATAAAACAGCTAAGATATCCGTATGCTTCCTAGGAAGCATACTAATACATGCGAATTTATTGCGCGGCTTCGAAAAAATGAATATGCGAATTTAGGTTAAACATATGCCGCATCGAAAACCCTGAATTTTTCATCTGAATCGGTCGTTGCGAAATTCTCGGTGGTTTTTTGGAAAAGCTGATTGTACAGAGATGAGTCTTCGCCAAGTTTTCACGCAAAGTTAACTTAAGTTAACGTTGCGTGATAGCGCGTTTGGCGTTATTCCATCCGTATTCGCGGATGTGAGCAAGCCGCGAAGGAGGTTCGCATTGCGGACTTCAAACGCGTTTTGGGCATCCGCGTTTCTGCGGATGCTCAAGACGGCGATTGAAACTAATAACTTCATTACATACTTATAAAGTTGGAGAGAGTTGCACGCCGCTGTTCGAACACTCATAAGTTTGAGACTGCAAAACGTTTGTTCCAATTGTCCCGTTTATAACGGTACAATGATGAAAACGTGCGGGGATCTTTACGCACGCGCTCATCATGTCCAATAAAAAAGTTCACTACGGAAAACACAATGAAAAGTATCATTACGAAGTTATAGGTCTTATAACTTCGGAATAATGTCATAATCATAGGCTCACCGTAGCAGAAATATCAAGTTAGAAAGCGGTGCTTGGGACGCAACATCAGGCTGAAAAACACAGAAGGTGCGAGTCGCTTTTCCGACGTAGATTTAGTTGGCAGAGAGTCGTCTCTCTCGAAAGCCGTCAAAAAAATCAGGCCTCCATTAGATCGAAGGATGCACAGTGCATGAGGCGACGGAAAGTCGACGAAAGATGCTTTATGTCACGCGATGTCAGGCCTTCTATAACTCGCCGACTCCAAAAACTCGGAAAAGTTGGAGCGTGACATTGCCTGACATGCCCGTCGGCCGACGTCGACCTACGTCGCTAATAGATAGTTTGAAACACATACAGGCTAGAATATTCTGTATATCAGTGTTTTAATACTATCGCTGTACGCAAAAATATGAGGCTCAAACGGTGATAATATGTCTGTAAAAAGATATCACATATGAGAGTCTGAGAGTCTAAGTAGCTTATGCTACGTGCACTGTGTAAGTCTGTACGAGTACGGCTACGGTGATGCTCGAGTACTCTAACACGTGGCTCGCAGTCTCTGTCGCTATGACTCGCGGTCTCGAGCCGAATAATAATGCAGTCATCTGTCACATGCATCGAGGAATGTCATACAGGGGGCAGTACGGTATATCTAGTCCCCCGTGACACCACCACATTCTGTGGATGTGTGTGGCAGTGGCATGATAATGTCAGACAAGCAATATATCATAATACTCAGAAACGGAGCCAGCAGAGATACAGGCATTTGCATTGGCAAGAACTGGTCCTACTGGTGCCTCCGGGTCTTTAGAAATAGACATGCTCGCAGAGGCCCACCTTCCCTCGCCTCGGGTCACCCTATCAAGTTCTGCCGTTGCAGTGATGCTAATACAATCTGATCCTGTCGTTGCTGTTGTTGTAGTTGTTGCTGTTGGGCATGCAGCTTCTGTGCTTCAGCTGCTCGTAGCTTCTCAACCAGCTTAACACGCCGGTCCTTAATATCCAATAGGCGGGCAGTGAACTTGTCAATAATGGAAACCCCGTGTTTGGTGATAGGAAGGGCTTTTGTGAAAATGTCAGACTGATTGTCATCAGTCGGAATCCAGACCGGTGTAAACTTCCTGAGGGGTCCCTGACACCAGTTCCTAACCGCGTGGTACCGAACCGCAATGTGTTTGAGCTTAGAAGAGAGTGCCCGCTGAGTGACTAGAGTCTGAACTGCTGAGTTATCTACATTGACGGTGATGGGCTCAGCCAGAGCATATATCTTCCAAAATATTTTGCGGCCCGCAGTTGCAATTCTTTCAGGCCCGGTTTCGGCCAGCCCGGTCAGTCTCGAAATTTGCCCGCCGCAGGCGAATTTTTCGAATTTTAAGTATGGGAATATCATAAAAATCGAAAATTTCACGTATATTTTGGAGATTTTCACCGTTCGTCTACGGCCCGCAGCCTGATCCAATCCCGGCCCGCTTTCGGCCCGGCGTGACACGCTACGGCCCCGGGCCGGCCCGCCACGGTAAGATATATGCCCTGGGCTCAGCTAAGGGAAAGAACTCTGTTAGTTTGTTATAGATGGCCAGGGCGGAGGTGCAGGCCTCTGACATGGCAACATACTCTGCCTCTGTAGAGTGAAGGGCAGTGCATGACTTCTGCTTCTTTGACCACCAGTCAATGAGCATACCGTGAAAGTAGAGACAGTAGCCGGAAACTGAGTTCCGTGTGGCAGTGTCTCCTGCATGGTCTGAGTCACAGAACGCGGTGAGCTGGGGTGCTGTAGAGTCAATAGTCATACCAAGTGTGTACTCTCTGGTGGAATAGGCATAGTGGAGGATCCGCTTGGCAGCGGTGAGGGCTTCAACTGTGGGCTGGTGGCAGAACTGAGCCAGATATGTGACGTGGTAATATATGTCGGGTCTGACTGTTCTGGCTAACCAGAGCAGAGAGTAGATCAAGGATCTGAGGGGTGTCTCAATGGACCTGCCAATGGTATCAGGTGGGGGAATGGGTAGGGAGAGACCCTCTGCCATCGGTGATCGAGGTGGCTGCTTATCCGTGTCTATGCTGAACTTAGCACACAGACGATCTGTGATGCTCCGCTCGTGTGAAAGCTCAATCCTGGTCGGGTATGACTCTCCTGTAGGAAGTGTCTCAGTCTGAACATCAACTCTGAGCTGGAGGAACTGGTTGAGGACACCGGAGTAGGTGGCCTGAAATGTGGACATGATGTCAGTGTGAAAGCGGGCTCTGGACAGCTCATCGGCACAAGCCACAATGAAGTCCGGCCGATAGATGAGGACTATGAAGAGCTGAGTGTCAATCCAGCCGATGTATAGGCACTCGTCATATGTGGACCTGCTGAGTGTAGGGTAGCGGTCTGTCATGAATCTGTCTATCTGTGTGCGGTCTCTGACCAGAGTCTGCCTGAGGTCCGATGTCCGTAGAGTGCCTTCTTCATATAGGCACCTACATATCCTTTGGGATGAATGTACCCCTTCGGAAACCTGACATAGTACCGCTCACCCTCAGGTATTAGAGCCTGGAGGAAAGCCTGAGAGACATCATAGTGGTATGGCATGAGTCTGTGTTTCAGGCAGAGCGCTAGTAGGAGTCTGAAGGTGGTGAGCTGAGGTGTAGGAGCAAAGGTCTCCGCCTCCTCATAGAAGGTACGGTCCATGTCTCCTCTGGTGGTGCATCTGGCCTTGAACTTGTCAAGGGAGCCGTCTGTCAGCTTCTTGAGCTTAAAGACAAACTTACTGGGGAGGACGGTGGAGCCTGGAGGGAAGGCGGTGACTGGATCGGCCCTGTCTGGCTGAAGTATGCCGTCAATTTCTGACTGAATGGCTTTGTGCCACTGTCTCCAATTAGGGCTGAGCCGAGCCTGTCTGTATGTGGCAGGGTCTGGCTCGTCCATGAAGGCATCACTCGGGAAGTCTGCGGGGTCCGAGTCTGCATCCCTGAGGGCAAGGAGCATGGCCTTCTGGTCTGGGGAGATGATGACAGCATCGGTGTCTGCATACTCTGCATACTGGGTGGAGTGTGAGTCAGCAGAGTCGAAGTACACCTGGTATCTGTGCTGGACCTGAGGCTTATGGTCTACAGACACGATGACTGCAGGGTGATACTTCTGTCGGTCAGCTGGCTTAGCCGAGCACATTAGGTGCCCCATGTTTGTGTCTGTGCTTGAGAAAGCTGATGAGAGTGGCATAGTGGTTTTTGGCCAGCTGGAGATAGTGTATGAGCTTTACCCAGACTGGATGTCTGAGTTTAGCACACTGGACCTTGACATAGGCAAAGGTCTCTGACTCGTGGGTGCTGCATGCAAGCTCGAGGATGTCGGGGGAGGAGAGGGCTGATGGGCGTCGGATGGGGTACAGCTTCTTTGTGAAGATAGCTGTGGAGGCGGGATCAACCAGAGTGTTGTGTGTGTTGGCAAGTGTCTTAGCCATGAGAGCAGGGTCAGTGACAAACGTAGGCCTAGAGAGAGCCTTGAGTTTTCCTTTCACTGTGTCAAGGCATAGATAGTTGCCAGGTGTGAGATTCCCGACATAGCGGTAGGGCTTGCTCTTAGGCTGTAGCTTAGCCGAAGTGTCAGCTTTAGCTCCTGCCTTAGAGCGCTGTGCGGGGTCCTGCCAGACATTGCACTCGGACCAGAAAGGCCGGAGCTCAGTGTAGTCGAAGTGACGGCCGGTGTATCTGAGGTGAGGCGTGTCCATTCCAATGTGCCTGTTAGGCATAACATTGAGGACTGTGTTAATGGCATGGAGTGCAGCAAGAGGCCATGTGTACAGCGGGGCATCATATGTGCGCATGGTGCTGTTCATGATCTTCTGCATGTCTCTCCAGAGCACCTCAATCTGAGCCTGGAACTCGTGCATGTATGGCGGACCGGTCTCATGACGCATGCGGTACTGTCGGAGGAGTGTCTTCATCTCCTCCGATGTGTACTCTGTGGCACAGTCTGTGTGGAATGTGATGGTCTCTGGTGTGAAGCCGTGGGACTGAATGTCATCAAGGACAGTCTGGAGGTGGAAGTGTTGGCATCCCTTAGAAGGTGAGGCATACCCGAAGGCCTTTTTAGTGACGGGGCACTTAAAGGCACTGATGAAGACTGACTCGTCGTAGCCAGGGGGTTTGCATGGGCCCCAAATGTCAGCAAATATGTGCTGAAATGGCTTGGACTGTTCCCATTTGACAGGCCGGTGGCTGGCTGGCAAAACCGGAGGTGGTCTGCGGTTGGCTCTGTCAAATACATTAAAGGGTCCTGGGCGCTTGGCATTCCAGGTGTTGCAATGAGCACACCCGTAGCCTGACAGGATAGTCCTGAGTGTCTTCATGGAGAGGTGTCGTCTGGGCACTGCAAACTGAAGCCCCTGTGAGAAGAGGTGAGCAATATACTGGTGTGAGTAGTGGCCCAGACAGGCATGGAGGTACTGATGAGGGTCAATCCTGGGGACTGTGGTGGCATCCTTGAAAAGGATGATGGTGTCGAACGGAGCCCCCTGGATGATGACACGGTCAGCACCGCCCTCCTCTCCTGCATCTGTGAGGTCCTGGGGGGAGTAGGTACCAGCTCGAGGGCGGGAGAAGAAGCCGGGTGTGCCTGCTGGGATGGTGGCAATCTCCTGAAAGTGATAGGTGAGTGGCCACCAGGCTGCAGATGGTGACTTCCGAAGACACACCGTGTATGAGGTGTTATTAGGGTCTAACCAGAAGTCCTCTAGCATCTTCATCAACATCCTTTGGATGATGGAGTTGATGAAGGGCGGGTTGGCTCAGAAAGAGCGCCCGCACCAGACATGATCCTCAGCAGGGTCCTCGAGGGAGTAGTAGTGCTGGCACTGTGTGTTACCGCGTGGGTAGGGGATGCCGTCCGTGTAGAGGTCTGTGTCACAATAGCCATGTGGACTGTGCTGAGCAAACTCTCTGTAGGCGGACCTAGCAACCATCCAGTCGACTGTGCCCTTCTCTGCAAGTTCCGAAGGGGCAGGCTGCAGGAGGGGTCTCCTCTGTGCTATGGAGTGGGCAGATGGGGTGGCTCGCCAGCTGCTGGGGTGTACAACATAGTCTCTGCCAGTGTCACAGAGGTCAAAGAGAGAAGCACCGTGGTGCCATGTGAGGTCGATGAAGTCAGGGGAGCGGGCCCCGTGTCTGAGCATCTGGCGGACTGAGAGGAGGTTTGGGGCATTTGGATCATAGAAGGCTTGGAGAAAGGGGAGTGTGATCCAAGTGCCGTCGGTGTACTGGAAATCAATGGAGGCTGTGCCGACACTGTGAGGCTTGTAATGCTGATCCGAGGCTGTGGTCATGCTGGAGGTGCACGGGGACAACTCAGTGAAGAGCTCCCTGTTGTTCAGGAGGAGATGTGAGGCTCCTGAATCTACAAGGAGGTGTCCGTGCGTGTTGGAGGCACGGCGGCCTTTCCCAAGCAGGGGGAGGAAGACCGGTGTGCCGTGGGGACAGTGCATGCGGGGCACTGTCGGTGCAGCTGAGGTCTCTCCCCACGGCGCTGCAACCGCAGGGTCGTAGACCTCAATACTGATCCCAGGGGCCCAAATGGTGGTCATCATAGACTTCAAACTGGGCCCAATCATCCTCAGAGTCTCCGGTGCAATATGAGGGGTGTGTTCGGCTGTAGTTCTCAAGGAACTGATTAAGCTGCTGGAAGGAGGGAGATGGCATAACTGAGAAATCCCACTGAGAGTGCTCTGGGGAGTGTGAGCTATTTGGCCGTGGCCGAGGTGTGTCAGTGCGGATCGAGGTGTCTGCCATGAACTACTTCCACTTAGTAGTGGTCTCCGAGGTGTCCTCCTGAGATTCAGGGATAGGAGGGAAGTGGAAATCCGGTGTGACGGCACAGGCCTGCACTGTGGACGGGACTGGGGGCTGCATGTGTGTGTCTGAGGTAGCAGCCAGCCGGTCAGTGTCCACCAATGCAGGCAGGGTACCCGCTGTAGCCCGTGTAGTTGCCCTATCGGCAGTGGGCTGAGCAGGCACCGTACCGTCAGTGTCGGATACTGGAGGAGGAGGAGGAGGAGGAGGTGTGTGTTGGGGCGGATAGCCCTCGGTGTCTGATTCGGAGCCTGAGTCGGAGACATCGGCCCACAGGCCAATACTGTCAAGCCCGGGGTATGTACACTCCAAGGGGGCTAGGGAGCTGTCAGGGGCACCGAGTGTAGGCGGTTGCTCGGAGGCCACTGTAGTGTCGGCCCCGAGAGCTGTGCTGAGAGATGTAGGGGTGTCAGCGGTGGTTGCACCGTCAGTACAGACGGTGTGATCGGTGGGCGTGCCCACAAGCGCCTCATCTGCACTGTGTCCCAGGGGCGGTGTGGAGGCAGCTGCTGGCTCACAGAATGTGGTGGGAGCTGTGGTGACACCACCGGAGGGCAAATGTGGTGTGTGGTTGGCCGGTGCCGTAGCACTGGCGGAGGCCGGCTGAGGTGAGGCAGTAGCCGGTGCCGTGGCACCACCGGAGGGCGGCTGAGGTGAGGCAGTAGCCGGTGCCGTGGCACCACCGAGGGCCGGCTGAGGGGAGGCAGTAGCCGGTGCCGTGGCACCACCGGATGCTGGCTGTGTGGAGGCAGTAGCCGGTGCCGTGGCACCACCGGAGGCTGGCTGAGGTGAGGCATTGGCCGGTGCCGTGGCACTGGCATAGGCCGGCTGTGAGAAGGTGATAGCCGGCCGAGGTGACATATAGAATGTGTATGTCAGTGTTATGTGCAAAAGTGTGAGGAGCACAGCAACCGTGAAAGAGAACCAGTGCATGGCAATGGCTACCAGGGTGCGTGTGACCGAGGGAGTGTTACAGCCAGGCTGTGGTGCTGCGGTGTGTACGGCAGCAGTGTGAACCGGGTCTGTATGCGTGCCCTCCCAATGCATCCCCATCCCAGGCACTGCAATATGGATGCATGCAGTGTCAGGTGCAATTGTGGTGGCTGGGGGGATACCAATGGCCCGAGGCTCAGGCTGGTGGCAGTCGGGGGGTGGTGATGGTGGTGGGAGGGGAGTGGTGGAGGTGGGAGGGGTGGTGGCAGTGTCCAGAGTGTCCTCGGAGATGGTGGAGGCCACTGAGGTGCTGCCGGTCAGGAGGTCAGTCAGGTAGGGCACAGGGCACTGGGTGTTGCAGTCCACGGTGATGTCTGTCTGGACTGGGGCGGTGGCGGTGCTGTTGGCTGAAGCCAGTGACTCAGCTACCTGGTGCTGCCGCTCAAGCTTCTGCTGCTGCTGCCTGGCCTTCTTCTGCTTCTCCTTGTCCCGCTTCCTCTGCCGCTTTGTCTTCTCCCAAGCCGGGTCCTCGTGGTCCGGGTCCTCCCTCAAGTCAGTAGCCGTGACGGTGTCAAAGTACCTGAAGACGAGGAGGGCGGGGGGCTCCAGCTGGGGGAAGGAGAACTGGGTGTCGGGTGGAGAGGCGGAGGGGGAGAGGGAGCTGAAGGGATTGGGGGAGAAGTGGTTGGCCGAAGCCGAGGGGGTTGGGTGAGGTGAGGGGCCAGAGAACTGAGGGATCCAGGGCTTACTGGTGAGGGCGGGCCACTCAGTCTCATCATCCTCCTGGTCTGCCTGGAAGCTGACTGCCTGAGCTGGATGGTGAAACTCAGAGCGGCGGGGGGGCGGGGTGGCGGAGGGGGTGGCTGCTCTGAGCTGTGCAACCTCCTGCCTGAGAGCTGCCAGCTCGGATGCGGTGCTGGCTGATGCACTGTCGGAGGGGGGTGAGGTGGGGGTGGCA
>LGRX02008085.1:0-33795 GCA_001247695.2 Cymbomonas tetramitiformis | reverse complement strand
GCAGGGGCAGTACAGACGGCCAAGCATTCAATGTGGGCACACACCAGACTGTCGAAGATGCAGCGCGGCCGCGACTTGGCGAGCATTCGGACACCGGGCAACTGGGACGCGATATCCCGCAGCATTTCCGCACTGGCATCGCATTTCGGGGATCCCTTCAAGCACAGCGCCAGCATCTCCTCCTCCGCGGACAACTTCCCCGCCGCCTTCTCCAGCTGCTTCTCTGCCTGCAGGTCACTCCACCCTCTTCCTCAAGCCGGAGTGTGGTGAAAGCAATGCCCTCCGCCGTCTTACCCAGGCAGAATGCGGGGAAGGCTGCCGCGGAGCCCTTCACGCTTGCGCAGCTACGGCACGGGTGGGAGTTCCCCGTGCGGTGCGGAAGACGTGCAGGCAGAAAGGCGCGGGCGGGGAGAGAGGCGTGGGCAGGGCGCTCAGCACCTTGCAGCGCCGCAAGGCCCGGTCCTCCGCACACGCTTGCCTGGCCTGCGCCGCACCCACCGCAGTTCCTCCGTCACCTCATGCTCGGCGTTGGCGAGCCCCGCACGCCCGCCTCCAAACATAGGTTCAGAGGAGAAGGGACCATTAGTGATGATGATGAATTGCTCCCGATATGTCACAGGTGGAGGAATGCGATCTCTTCCTGCCGCGCTTTTTCAAGAAGGCTTCGGGGCCTGGAAGCAAGCTGTTGGAGCGCTGCAGGGGCCCTTGTGACGGCAGCACGACCGAGGGTGTACAGGATCATCGGGCAAGGGTGCTACAATGTCCTCGAACAGCCTTGCAGGCCCCCGCATGACGGCAGCATGAGTGAGGGTGTTACAGTGGCCATCCGGTGAGGGTGCTACAGGGACCTCAAAAAGCGCTGCAGGACCCCTCGTGACGACAACGCAAGTGAGGGGGTTACAGGACCTTCGGGCGAGAGTGCTACGAGGTACTTGGATCAGCGCTGCAGGGCCCCTCATGACGGCAGCGTGAGTGAGTGTGTTACAGGATCATCGGGTGAGGGTGCTACAAGGTCCTCAAACACCCTCTCAGGGTCCGCCATCACTGGCAGCATGAGTGAGGGTGTTACAGTTCCATCTGGCGAGGGTGCTACAAGGTCCTCAAACAGCGCTGCAGGGCCCCTCATGACGGCAGCGTGATTGAGTGTGTTACATGATCATCGGGCGAGGGTGCTACAAGGTCCTCAAACACCCTCTCAGGGTCCGCCATCACTGGCAGCATGCGTGAGGGTGTTACAGTTCCATCTGGCGAGGGTGCTACATGGTCCTCTAACAGCGCTGCAGGGCCCCTAATCACGGCAGCGCGAGTGAGGATTCATCAGGATCATCAGGCGAAGGTGCTGGTCCTCGAACACCGTCGCAGGGGCCCTCATCACGGCAGCATAAGTGAGGGTGCTATAGTTACAGGGCCTTCGGGCAAGAGTGCTACGAGGTCCTCGAACACCGCTGCAGGGCCCCTCATTACGACACCATGTGTGAGGGTGCTACAGGGCCTTCCAGCAAGACTGCTACGAGGTCCTCAAACACCGCTGCAGGCCCCCTCAACACGACACCAAGAGTGAGGGTGCTACAGGGACTTTGGGAAAGAGTGCTACGAGGTCCTCAACCAGCCTTGCAGGCCCCCTCACGATAGCAGCGCGATTGAGGGTGTTGCAGGATCATCGGATGAGGGTGTTACAAGGTCCTTGATCAGCGTTGCAGCGCTGGAACGGCTGTGCGAGTGAGGTGGTTACAGTGTCATCGGGCCGCATGCACAGAGTGCCTGGATGGCGCCATTGAGAACGATTTGTGTTGGACAACGCACCTTCAAGCCAGCGCCAATCTCGCAGGACATCCCATTCTTGCCACCCCGCCCGCCCTCAACGCCAGGCACCAGCCATGCGCCCTCCGCCCTGCTCCGGGCCCGCTCCGTCCGCTCTTGCCCCTCCACACCTCCGCCATGCAGCGCGGCCCCTTGCCCTGGATGCCCTGCTCCCGGATATCCTTAAAGCTCCGCTAGAGTTGTTACCCACCTAGTCTCTTGCGGCTTCAGCTGCCGGCCAGCACACCGCGCCGTCAGCAGAGGCTTCAGGAGAGCTTTGGCATAACTGCGTTGCAAGCATATCAAGGACAGGCCAGACGCGCATTGAGGGGCGCGGGGAAAGAAGCGCCTCGACACGCTAGAGCTCGCAGCAGAGACTCCGCACACTGACGCCGCTTGAACCTATGCGTAGTTCTTTCGGGAAAGCAAACAGAAACCTCCGGCTCAGCGCATTCTTCCTCCGCCGGGATCACCTCGCTTCTCTACGTCAGAGCGCACCTCTTGTTGGGAGGCGGCGCCACTTCAGCCTGAGCAACGCGCGTAGCCAAGGCCAGCCTGGCTGTTAGCGGCTGCGCCGTGAAGGTCGTGGTGCGATAGCGACCCCTTTATCTGCTGATGGACTGTGTCCTCCGGCAGTAGCTGGCTCCCGGGGAGCGCCACGAGTTTATTGAACCTATCTCTTGTGAACTGATGTCCCACATCGGCAGCCCAGCCTCCTTCCTCCCCGTCCCCCAATGTGCCCCCCTCACCGCATGCAGCTCATTGTGCACCAGGCAAGGGCCAACTAGACTCTGACATTCAGAAGAAATTCTTCAGCGCCATAAGTACAAATGACCGCGATGACGCTCACGAGATACATGAAGTTCGATTTAAGGGGCCTCTGTTGGGCGAGGTTCGGATCTAAGCGGCATCGACTGCGCTACAGCGCTGCGGCGGAGCATCGGGAGTGGACCTCCAGTAGTGTCGAAGCGGATGCCAACGGGGCGGATCATCCACTTTGACATGCCCAGCCAACTCACCTTGTGGATGTCGGGTTGCTTGGTGCCTTGGACTACTGTGCGGGCAAAGCTGCTGCCGGTGCTGACCTTTGGGGTGGTCCGCGTCATTGACAGCCCTGCAGCACTCCGGGAAAAGGCCCCCCCGCGCGCCGCGCGTCACCGAGCCAAGCGCGAACGCCATTCCCAGCACAGACCCGGGCAGCCACGCACCTTTCTTGTCGGCAAGGGGTCTGAACGGGTTAGGTGCCCCCGCGCATGTCTTCACCACCTTGCGCTGCGCATACAGCCTCCCTCCTCAAGGAAAGTGAGTCTGCCTTCGAGGCGCACACGCTCCCCACGGCGCGGCCAACCCGAATGCGGTACCAGCTGTGCAAGATCGACTGGAATCTACGGATGAGAGTCACCAAAGGTACAACACCACATTGCCTTCCTGTGATCTTTAGGTTCGCGAAGGCAGCGCGAGATAGGGCTCCCTCTGGAGACAGGGGTACCTGCGGGGAGAGGAAGTCCGTAATGTGCAGAAGGAGCGCGTCCAAACCCCTGTGCCAGCACGACTCTGCCCCCTTTGTCAATACACAGATGAGTGCATCCAAACCCCGGCGCCAACACATCTCCTCCCACCCCTATGATGCGCGGGAGGAGCGCATCCCTCCACATGCGCCAACCCATCTCCAGCATCACGGAGAACCTTGGGAGAAATATCACGAGTCGGTCCACCGTTCACTCAGTAGGGCGCTCCGTCGATTGATTGGTTGGTTCATTGGTTGGTCGGGCAGTCTGTCTGGCGTTGGTTGATCAGTTTCAGGGGGTCGCTCTGCTGGCCTATCTGCTGGTTGGTTCAATGGTTATCGGGCAGTCTGTCTGGATGCTGTTGATCAGTTTCAGGTCGCCTGCTGGCCTATCTGCTGGTTGGTTCATTGTTGTGGAAGTAGCCGCCCATGCTGCTGATCAGCGCCTGTGGGCCGCTCTGCTGGCCTGTCTGTTGGTCTGTTCATTGGTTGGTCGGGCAGTCTGGCGTTGGTTGATCAGCGCCAGGGGGTCGCTCTGGGCTGCATCTTATCTGCTGGTCTGTTCATTGGTTGGTCGTGGGCAGTCTCAAGGTTCATATTGATCAGTTTCAGGGGGTCGCTCTGCTGGCCTATCTGCTGGTCTGTTCATCGGCAGGAGATGAAGACTGTCAAGCTTGGAACCGTGAAGAACGGTTGAACGGGAGCGCACGATTTCCCATCTATAAGGAGCGACAATTTCTCGGTCGAGTTCATGTAGCTCGCAGCCTCGCCCTCCTTTGTCTCAGCCTCCTCCCCTTCTCCGCCCTGCAATCCCTTCTCCTCCTCATCGGCTTGTTCCCCCACCTCATCCACTGGGCTGCTCTCGTGGACAGAAGGCGCTACGTCTGGAGAGGTCTCGCTCGATGCTGCTGCCTTTGCTGGCTCCTCTGGCACTGCCACAGTTGCGCTTGCAGCAGCCGGCACACCTCGGCCCATACCGGCTGCACTCCTGCGATCGCCACCGTCCTCCCACCACGCACCGCCCCAGCCTCTTCCCCAGTCAGCAGAAATTCATATCCCACAGCATGGGTTATATACTCAGGACGGTAGCCAATCACACACTCACAACGGCAGCCAATCACACAACGTGATCGTTCTGTAAACGAAATTCCATATTGCATGCCACGTGGCTACCTCCCCAAAGCACGGTGCCCCAACCAGAAGAGCAGGCACCTGCGGGCGGTGGCTTGGAGACGCTCGCGCCCACTGCTCAGCGTGCCGGAGGCCTGCAGCCCAATGCGGTTCGCATGTGGAGGAGCCGCTACGGACTTGGCAGCCGCCACATGGACAGCAGATACTACGGCTCCTCCTGCACCCCCTGCAGCCCCATAGCGCCCCCTCTCGATAGGCATGCAACATCATAACAACAAACCGAGAGTGTGCGTGCGCCACCGGCGAGTCTCCAGCCGCAGCCCAACATGGTGGCGCCAAGGCTAGAGATATGACAACACTCAGACAACAGGGCTTCGTTGACGTCATGATAGTGTCCTGATATCCGATCGGAATCGCGATGTCAGGATCCTTTTCAGAACTTCGCGAAGCCCATAGTGTCCCGTTTCGTCGTAATACAAGCTTTATACGGAGATATTCCAAGCCAAGGATTCGCCTGCCTCAGCCGCGCTAGCCGCATAGCACTCCGCCTGCTTCGTTTGCAAGGAGGCTGGCTCCCTCGGTGCTCTGCCACGTAGCATGTGCAGGCTTCACCTTGTGATGTGGGGGGGAGGGTCCAACGTAAAGGAGCGTCTGCGGTTGGCGGCGATGGCGGTGGCGGTGGCGGTGGCGGTGACAACGATTGCGGGCTCTCAGAAAAAATAGTTGGCTGCAGACACCATCCCAACGCAAGCCATCAAACAATAGCGGATGTGGCAGAGGTCGCCTGGCAACCCACCCGAAGTGGATAGCGCGGGAGGGAGCAAGAGGCATGCGCGGACTGCTGCTCGACTCAATGGAGAGAAAAATGCGAGAGAGGTTTTCAGGAGCAAGATGGCAGCCCCGCCTGTGTGCTGACCCTCACTCTCTACTGCTGGAAGCCCTGTAGCAGCTCTGCCGTTGCCATCATGGCAGGTGTCAACGTCAGTTACTAGGGGTATAACTTACATATTGCTATCTAGGAATTCTTGTTATGCAAAGTGCACTAAATGGATAGAGGTGCACCGCTAATACTTCTTGTTGTACGATAATGGCTCGGGGTGCATCATTCAGGAATAGCTATATCGTTTGTTGTAAAATGATGGCTCGGGGTGCATCATTCGTAAATAGTTAAAGTGGAGCCGGCGGAATTTTAGAGGTCTCTATGCTGGTAGATCGAGCAGTTATTCCTGAGCCATAGGATCAAAAGCAGCAGTTCCTGATCTAGATCTGAAGGCGCGCACGTGACAGACCTTAGCAATAGAACTTCACAGGAATTTCCTAGTACCGCGCACCGCAAAAACATTACCTCACATTGTTCTGTTACTGTGGAGGTTTCTTTTTTAAAAACCTGGCAAGCTACGTTAAAAATGGCTGGCAACAGCCAAGGAGGATCTGAAGGAGGCCATGACGCGTCTCTGCCGCCGCGGGGGGATGCTACTCCCGGGGAGGCTCTGCCTGCGCAGAACTGGGCAAAGGCGGTAAGGGAGCTGGAGCTGGGCAAAGGCGGTAAGGGAGCTGGAGCTGGGCAAAGGCGGTAAGGGAGCTGGAGCTTGAACCAAGTTAGGTCTGGAACTGTCCAGCTCCAGACCTAACTTTCCGATCAGGAAAGTACTGGGTATCCTATGCCCCTCAGGGTGCTCAGCAGAAGGTCCCCACCCTGCGCGAAAAGGTGCGGCGCAGAAGGGGGGCATGGCACAGCTCTCACACACTTTTTAAAATGTCAGAGGAGAGAATTGTTTATGGAATGCTTGCAGTGTGCCTTTTGGCAATGAGATGACAGGTGCACAAAAATCTAAGGAAAACGTGCATCACCCCTGCTCTTGACCACTCACAGGGTTGGAGGCGAGGCTTGTACCCCACCTGCTCCTGACCACTCACAGGGTTGGAGGCGGGGCGCGCACCATACCTGCCCTGACCACTCACAGAGTTAGAGGTGGTGCTCGCACTCTGCTTCTGACCACTCATAAGGGTTGGAGGCGGGGCGCGCACCCCAGTTGCTCCTGACCACTCACAGGGTAAGAGGTGGGGAGGGGCTCCACCTGCTCGTCGGCCACCTTCGCATGACTCCCCGTTGCACTGAAGGCCTCCTCTTCCTCTACGGTGAGGGTAGACCCTGCCAAAGAAGATCTGAGCATTACTAGAGCGCTGCCCTCAAGGTCATCCACCTTTGAAACGTGAGTGGACAAAGCATTACAGGGTTTGCAAGTTACAACAGCTCTGCCTTCGAGCCCCTTAGAGCCCAAAATTTGGTTGCATTTTGCGACACCCGTACCATAGGTTTTAAGGTTGGTCCCTTGCGGCAAACCACTGATGACCCTCGGGCCGTGCGTATCAAAGTCCTCGTGCCTGTTGCCTTGCGGATGCTGTGGAAGCAAACCACCGGATGACCCCTGGGCCGTGCGTATCAAAGTCTCGTGCCTGTTGCCTTGCGGATGCTGTGGAAGCTGAAACCACCGATGACCCTCGGGCCTTCAGAAGCGCACTTAAAGCTCTTCTCCCGTGTCGCGTTAAGCTCCTGCGATGCTTGTAAAGCAAACCACCAATGATAATCTCGGGGCCTGTGGCGTGTATCAAAGTCCTCGTGCCTGCTGGCTCTTGGCAGGCGCGGATATGCCGTGGAAGCAGAACCACTGATGACCTGGCCGTAAAGCGCGACAAAGTCCTCGTGCCTGCTGTGTTCGCGGATGCTGTGGAAGCAAACCACCTGATGACCCTCGGGCCGTGCGTACCAAAGTCCTCGTGCCTGTTGCCTTGCGGATGCTGTGGAAGCACACCACTGATGACCCTCGGGCCGTGCCCCTGAGGTTTCTTGTGGCGGCTGTAAGGTTGATTCCCTGAAAGTATCTCCATCATTACCCTTGGCTGAACACTACAAAGTGTCGTTTACACGTGATAGGGCCTACATGCTCGGAGCACCCCACAAAGAACCCGCGGCCCTGCCTTTGAATCCTTTTGGCTAACGAAGAGCTGTGGCCGGATGCGGGGGCACTCGGGAGTCTGCCTTCCCTCCTACAGGTTTGATGCCCACTCCCAGGCACCTGGTGTATGTTGAATACTCGCGCTGAGAGGAAGGGCATCGGCGAGATTCATCTGGCACCACGCCCACGTACCCACGCAGCCCTGGAAACCTCATCGGTGTATACTCGCACTCAAACATGAAACAGCTCGGCAAGGCACTTCTACATCCAAAAGAGGAGTCGAGCTCGAGGTCGTTTTAACATATGACCCAGCCCTCCGATCAAGCCCTACACGTGTGAACTCCCGACTCAAGCATGCAGTATTTACTTGACCTCGGACAGATGTTTTTGGCAAAAGTGCGTCCGATGTCTACCAAGCACACGCAAGTGTGTATGCTAATCCTTGGACCGAATCTTTTGGCACATCGTAGCCGCAGAAGACCGGCTGCACTATGTACCCACGCCGGGGATCAAAGGATTCAGCACACACTTCGGGACACTTATCCGGATTCTCCGGAGCTCACATGTGAAGAATGGGAACCCCTAAGCCTTACTGAGCCACCCGAGCCCCTCTGCATCGGCAACGCCGGCGCACTGCTGTGTATATATTGATATTGATGTTTACTTTGAAGATCCTTAGGCAATCATGAAGTGTAGACCAAGCGTAAGGCGAGGTACTCAGCCAAGCAGGTTCAAGGCCGGTGGCGGGGTAACGCAACGGGCAAGTGGCACATAGCTTCCCTCGTGTTGCGCTGCATACTTAATGGGAAGGCCTCGCAAATATGGGAAGCCGCTGTTCAGGAAAGCTCCAACAGGCAGCGAGGAAACTCCAACCTTAACTAAGGTACTCTTGCTGTTCACCGGATCTCGGACGTGGTGGAACGGCTGGTGCCCTGAGGAGTCACTTATCGAAGGAAGATCCACGTAGGATCTCGAACACTTCGATTGCACACGTGGGCGGCAATTTGACAGTATGAAGTCCAGTGTTGGGCATAAACTGTGATAACAGCTGGTGCACCTATGGGCAGTCACCTCCTGTGCGTGAAATCGGGGCATCATCTTGGCGTGCTGATTGTGCGTGTCCTCGGCGTGCATGATCTGAAAGACAGGGCACATACAAGTTTATCTCCCCGGCAAAAGCTAGATGTCAGGCTCTCTGAGGGAAGGAGAGCAGCTGACGATTTTCCATGAAACAAAAGTATTACGTACGAAGTTGAAGGGAAAATCAGAAGAATGAAAAGTTATCACAGGATCACGTGAGAACGACAACGAGTGTCACGGCTCGCAACATGCCGCAGCCTTCCAGATGGGAACACCAACCTTGGTTACGAGAGTGGCGAAGCCGAAGAACATCATGCATCCAAAGACCACCGTGCGAAAGTCAACGTTCCTGCAATATCCAAAAGCAGGTTAGCAGGTCTACATCTAGCGAGACACGACAAGTCACGCTTTAAGCTGCTACAAGTGGAAACACCGAGTCACGCATTCAAGACTGCACTAGCATCAGTCCTTCAAGGTCTAGCTGGCTGTCTCCGGACCAGTTCTAGCTGGCTGCCTCCCCACTCTCCGGACCAGTTCGGCGGCGCGATACAGGGCTGCACTCATCCTCCACGATATTCTAAGGCGTCCTAGGTGCGGAATCTCCTTGATTCCACCTGTAAGCTGTGGTAGGGCGTCCTAGAGGTGCGATGTTGACGTTACTCCAAGGAATGGCGGATTCGTTTCCTTAGATGTCGAGTTGGTGCAGAAACCTGATTCATCAGGCTAGCTGAAAGCATACTCACTAAAATATAGTTTGCTGCCAATAAGCGATGCGAGGTGAACGAACACGGGGAGAGCAGGGCGACGAGCCCTGTCGACACGCGTGTGATGAACAATCGAAGTGAAAGCTCTCATGCGGAAGGCCGCCTGTCCTCGGAGCAACATCAGACCCTAAAATTCATCCGAGAAAAACTGTGCAGCGCAAGGTGCACGTACGCCACTGTGCGTGAGTGGGGGCTGTGGAAGTGTGCACTTTGACACTTGTTCAACGGGATGGAACATAGTTAAAATTGTTGCGTGGCGAATATTCTTTTAAGACTTCAGTGCGAAGCAGAATCGGCATCATTCGCAGTTTGTTTGTGACTGCACCATGCATTACTCGTTGTGCAGCGAAATCATGGATGACAACGTGACAAAAGGTACTTCGCTGGACGTCAAACGGGCTTTGACCTTTTCGCTTCGCCACTGATAGCGGGTCGATGCTGCCGCATCTTTAAGGCTTCAGAATGTTATTTGAAAGGCAATGTATGCAGCAAGGATAGCACTCGCTAGAATTCTTTACACTGACATCTAGCAAGGTCCCTCAAAGATTCAGATGCTGTTTCACACTCGAAATTAGTAGTTCGATAGGTCGTCTGTCGGCGTCGAATTGAATATTAGCTTATACGGAGAACGATGATCTGAGAGCAGCATGAAGACGATGCATTGTCTCGCATTCACAATTCATCCGCAATTCGCATTTTTGTTCTTTCATGGTCTTTTGTCGTTTGTGACACAACCGAGCTGTCGCTGTCGTGTGGAACCTGAAACCTCTCCCGTCCGTCTGCGTCTCGTCTGCAGCTCTCTGATGACTCTCGTCTGCTCTGCTCGCTCTCGTCTCTGTCTCTCCAAGACCAAGGGGTATAAACTACAGTGACTGTAGAGCTCTCGTTTATACCCCTTGGGCCTTGCGTCTCTCGCTCTCGGTCTGGGTCTCTCCTCACTTCGATGCGATGAATCATAATCACTCGCCTGAATCCGTGAATTGGTGTCATCGTCGCGTCAGCGGTCAGGCTATAGGCTGAGGCTCGTGTCACTCCTGAATCTGGATTTTTTCTGGAAAATCTGGAATTCTTCGATTTCGTTCGCAACTTCTTGAACTTCAGGTCTCATCTCGTGTTTCCATGTCCGTGTCCCACGTCATCCGTCATGAGTCATCGTCATCGTCATGCTCATCGTCATCGTCATCCTGCTGAACCAGTTTTGAGTTTATACAGCTGTAACAGATCTACAGCTGGGACAGCTTCAGCTGCAGCTGCATCCTGCAGCTACAGCTACAGCTCCGATGATCTGAGATAGTCACAGTGTCACAGTCAACGGTGACACAGTGTCACCTCTACTGTTAACTGTAGTCTGCATCTCCATCTGCATCTCGCATCTGCAAGAGAATACAGTGAAGGCTCTCTGACGTGAGGGTGAAGGGTGAACTCAACTGTCGATGTCGATTGTCGGTCTGTCGCTGTCGCTGTCGTGTGAACAGCGCAGCGCAACAGCCTGACGCTGACGAAGGGAGACGAACGGTCGATGACGTTTACATTACGTTTAGATCAAGATGTGAACTGAAGATCGAAGATGGGAACATGGGATACTTCAATTTGATGAGTCTTTACGCGTGATACGGTTTACGCGACTGGACAGCGACCGCAGCGAAATTGACATCACATACAGATCACATACTACTTGTAAACTTGCCTGCCAGGTTTCCCTGGATTTCAACTCAACGTTGACGCTGAGGGGAAAAGTGGTGTGAAAGTGTCTCATTCATTGTATAGTAATTTCAGCATGAGTTCCCTCCGCTTATTGATATTATTTTCTATATTTCTGTCATCTTACGGTGATGAATCATCTTACGGTGACGAAGAATATTCCAAAACATATTTTGGTGATTACAGCTATCCTGTTGATGGCAACGCAGACTATGCAGGAGTTGTGAAGGCCGAGGCCACTCAACCAATTGCTGAGCGACGCGATGAGACTTCCTTTGATATTCAGGTCGAACGTGCTGGAGAGACGGAAGTGTTAGGCGCGTCTTCCTCCCCGGAGGTTGGAGCGAGAGATGTTGAGCAGGTCAGCGAGAAAGAAGTTGAGCCGGACTCCGAGAAGGTAGCAGAACAGGTCACGGAGACTGACGGAGACTTCTGCGCAAACGCAAAAGCCACCTGTAGGGAGCAGACTTGCGCGGGAAGTGAGGTTGCTGTTAACACTTGCGAAAAGGGAGATAACGGTTACTCAACAGAGTGTTCTTGTTCTTCTGGGAGCAGCGTGGTGAGTGACAACCTCGCCCGCTCGCGAAGTTTTTCCCGAGATATCGTATAAAGAGATGCTAAGATATGTCGTCTTTTCTCGTGTACTGCAGAGCAGCTCTCTGTCACAGGGAAGTCCTGATGATTTTGTTCCCAGCGCTGCTATGATGCGCAGCGCTCCTATGGACTTGATGTTCAGCCGTCGTTTCGGTCCTTTCGAGCGTTCTCAGCAGGTGCCGATCTCCACTTTCCGAATCATGCTTGGTTTACACTCAGACCTAAGCTTGCGATACTGAATTTGTGTTCTCTCACGTTCCGTTTTCTCTATTAGTTGTGTTTATGACACGTGATGACGGTCGCAGGATGAACTTGCTCTCTTTTCTCTTGGTGGCCCCCGTCTGGCAAGCAGTATGCTTTTGTCGAGGATGTTGGACGACCGTTTCTTTGCACGACCTCGCATCCCCTCTTTCTTCAGCTCTGCTATGCCCATCCTAATTGCTGAAGAGGAGCCTCAGGAAAGTGTCGAAACAGCCTCCAGCGGCGCTGGTTTCGTGCTCGGTAACTATCTCAGTCTGCCGATCCGCATATGTAGGGCTTTTTGTAGCCGCTAAGTGAAGTTTTTTCCGCCTTGAAATATGTAAACTGAAAGCCAAGGTGCCTCACACCCTTCAAAGTGGTGTTGGGTTTTCTTTCTTCTTTATTTTCACGAAGCCCTATTTCACATTGATGGATCAGTGCTGACTATCAACAAGGTTTTTTTCACCCAGACACGACTTCCGGAGCCGTTTCTCCGTTCTCCTTCCGCAACTTTAGCCCTGCGCGCATGTTTTCGATTTCCTTCGAACCCCAGCTTATCTCAATCACGTCCGATGTGGGCGAGGCTGCCGACGAAACTACTGTTCACGAGGTGTCAGGACTTCCGGATATCCGTATCACCGACTCTCAGGGCGCTGAAATCACTCTGAAAGCTGATGCTGAAGATGACAGTTCTTCTGCGTTCGTCACTGAGAGCGATTCGGGTATGCGTCTCTTCATAACCATATTTTATCCTCCCCTGTGTCACAGAGTTTTCTTGCATTCAGTACGTATCCGCTTTGGCAGTGCCTCACTTGCTCTGCAGTTATGAGTTTATGCCAAGTCGGCCGGCCAGGGAAAAAGTGCCCGATATATATATTATTTTCGTCATGATTCCGGATATTTTCTGTGTTCGTGTGTCGTTGAGCCTTTTTCGGGTGGTCTCAGATGAGCACCAGATGGGCGGATGTATGGTCTCCATGCTACTGCTGTTCATTTTGTCAGCTTCCCTCTGTTGCTGCTGCTGTGGCCGCCGTCACGAGAGGTACGCCATTCCTCCCAGGATAGGACTGCTTGACATCACCTCCCAGTTTTCTACGATGCATACTTTTTTTGCTTATTTCTAGTGGAGCTCCACTCGTAAACTATTCGTGTACCTGTGTATTTGCGAGTCGCCGATGCCTTTGGGCACCCGTAGCTTTCTATACGGTCCCGCGACAACTTGGCAAACTTTTCACGATTTTTGCTCTGCCGTTGTAGCCTCTTGAGGGTGTGTTCGTGTGTTGACATTCGGATTTCGGAACCCGTAAAGCCTGTGTCTATCGGGTTGCCTTCCACCCTTGGGTGGCAGGTCCATGACCTGCTGCTAACGCTTGATAGTGTCTATGTTTACAGCGAGCCGGAAGAAGTGACGGTTGAAGTTGTGGACGTTGAGGCGTTTACTCCACTCATGGAGACCTATGTTGAGACTGAATCCACCGAGTGAGCACCCTTCAGTGTCTTCGTGTCTGCATTTGTGGCGCATCCCTCACTCGTGAACTGTCTGTATGGCACAGTTGTCTTTGGCTGACTGGGTCATTTCTATTGGTGTGGGCTCTTGAAAGAAAGAGGCACTAGCTTTAAAGCTTCGAGAACTCCTTGCTTTCTACTCCCTTGTCAAATTTGCAAGATGTGTTGGTATAGTTTATCGCAAGACAACAAGGATGGTTTTGCTTTGGTTTTGTGGTCGCATCTTGTTTTTTTTTAATGCTTTAGAGGCGGTGTTAACGTGAAGTGCAAATATCCCTGCAGGTTTATTTCACCTTTGAAACCACTCGAGCATGAGGAGGCACTTAAGGAACCACTAATCAAGTAGATATTCTCATATGAGGAGATAGATGTTTTCTTGTGGAAAACAATGTGAATTAAGTGTGTATATGTACTATCAGACTCTTCCAGTCATGTTTGATCAAGATATTACTATTTGTACTTCCTTAGTTTGGGGATTTGCTGTTTGAGAACTCTCATTTTAAGGAAATCCAGACTTGAGAATTTGAAGTGTTCCTGATGTTGGTTTATGTAATAATCCGAGAAATTTAGATATGGAGTATGTGTTAAACATATGTTCCGAATAGTGGATTGTGAATACTTCACCCCTTACAATTCTTATTATAGCCATCTCATATGGACTATAACCCCCAATCCTTGGTAAGCATGAACTAGGACAGAACGCTTTAGGTAACTAATCAAAACGCATGTGCCATATGTACACTACGTATCATCATCTGAAATTATCACGGGAAACCGTCCTGAAAAATGCAACGGAGGACCGAAAATAGGAAACGGTTCAGAATCACTAATGAATCGAGAATATCGGCCGTTCGATTTTTCTGAGTTTCCCGTTTTGGTTATTCTTCTCCAGCCTCGTCGCTCATTCGTGCTCTTGAAAAACTTACGGGAGGAGTCTCACTGCCTGTTTGGCCGGGTGTATAACACTAAAACCATGATACAAAGCATGTGCATGCGTAGAATAATAAGTCTAAGACTTTCTGTACCAAGTAGGTAGCAACAATCTGAGGATCTGCTAACGCATTCTTAACATTTTCAGAATCCACTAAAGTGTGCCCGGTTTCAGGAGTATGTGTTTTCACACGAAAGTTGATTCGCCTGATGGTTCGCCGCGATAAATTTCGCCTCGCTAACCGTATTAACAACGTAGGTACAGTTATGGGATGCTGAGACGCTTGCGCATCGATTGCACTCATCCGATATACCTCAGACGCGGGTGGGGTATAGCGGATGCTCGATTGAGCGTTTGGGGGTGTGAGCGAGCCAAATCTCACCCGGTGCAAGGAATAGCCGCAGTTCTTGTTAGTAAACAACAGCTAAGGAGCATGGACCTACCAATTCCTTAGAAGCATACCAGTAGGTCTGAAAAGACCCCGGGCGCAAATTTTGATTTTTACGACCACGATAATTCATACCCTGAGGCTGAAACCCTGAATTTTCGATCCTGCGGCACCATCGCAAAATTTCGCGCGTTTATTTTGGATGAGCGATTCTACTTGACCCAGAGAAAGTGATGATATTTCGGTTAGCAGTCGATGTCGACTGCTCGACATCTCGGTGCTCCGTTGTGAACTTGTGATCGCTTCGGTGACACAGTTGCCATGTGACTCGTGACACGACACTCACACTCACAGACTGATAATATGTACCTTACCAACTATTTGCCAAATGTATATCCTTGTAATGGTATCAGCTCTTGAGCTTTTGTCCATCACCGTTTTCCGTGTGGCTCTGCCTTCTCCGTAGGCGGTATCAGCCATTTCTACTAGGTTATGGACCACGCATTCGCTTCGACATTGGGTGTTTTATGTCAACGGTGACGGCAATGGATTATGTTGACGGCGATTCGCCCCAGCACTCTTTTGATGGAAGTGGCTTGGCGCTTACGAGATAGATGTCGCACGCGCTATGGTGGTGGACGACGAAAATTTCGACGTCCTGAAGGGGATTTCTTTTTTCCCTCTCGCATGTTGGCTCGCTATGTATTTGCTCATTCTTCAACTCTTGAGGAGAAATCTTTTGTGATTTGGAGATCCATGTTTCGACGCTCTTGTCTGGCTAGCGTTATCCGCGGCCACTTGGCGTGTTATTTGATCTCTTGGAGAACTTACGCAAATATCTGATGGGGACCGAGATTTCTTATGCGTCTATCGCTTTCCTTGGACTCTTATGGCATGGGTGAGATTTATGAAGACTCCGCCTTTGTCTCGTCGAAGAGAATGGCTTCGGAGATTTTCGGAATTTGGTTTCCACTTAACGACTCCCCGTAGCACGGTTTAAGTGGAGATTTTCCCGTTCAGATTTGCACGTTATTAGCGTTGGGATTGATTTTGCCTTGGTCGACCTTGGAACACGTCATTCTGCTTATCGTATTAGTCATCGACTACACCCCGTCGTTTTGTTAATCACTTTTGGGGTATCGACAAAACCCCGTGGACGACAATCGAACTGCCCTTCGATTTAATTAGTTATTGCTTGTATCGGTTGTTTGTCGATGACAACGATTGACCGCCAGGATTGATCTATTACGACTGTCGATAGTCGATTGTCGATTTAACAACGGAAATTTCGGGCGTCCATTAATCCATTAACGATTGCGTGTCAGCCGTTCGATTCACGTGACATGCCACACGCGTTGCGCCGAAAATCGTCATAAACAGGTCCCTTTGGTTTCGTTGTTTCCAAGAGGAAGAATGCGTGTCTACGTATTTGCAACTTCTCCATTATGATCTCTGAGCAAGTTCTGAGAATGTCTGAACTGTTGTAGATTCGCGTCGAAGGAACTCGCACGATGCGCCTGCGCGAAGCGCATTCCGACGGTTCGGAACATGTGGCTAGAGAAGCGACGTATGTCACGGATGATTAAGAGCGCCTATGTGCCGCATCCGACATTCCGCCGAACCGACTTGTACACGCCCTGGAGTGCGAACACGTTTTGATGACAATGAGGAGCGATGGGAGCGTATTATATGTAATAGTCT
This sequence comes from Cymbomonas tetramitiformis, assembly GCA_001247695.2. Classification (NCBI taxonomy): domain Eukaryota; kingdom Viridiplantae; phylum Chlorophyta; class Pyramimonadophyceae; order Pyramimonadales; family Pyramimonadaceae; genus Cymbomonas; species Cymbomonas tetramitiformis. Next base: position 17,495 of record LGRX02008085.1, on the reverse strand, counting down.
TCAGCGCATATAGAACCCTAGGCGGAAGGCGTAACAATTATTTTATAATATGTCGCGAACTTGTGCACGAAACGTCCACACAAAGCATAACTCTCTAGCCCTACTACTAAACAGTCTTACTTATTGCCAGCGCTTCTATAATACTAGCTCGGCTATGCATATGTTACCTTATATGACTGCACAGTTGACTTACTACTGTGACTACACAAAATCTCAAAATTTTTGATATCTCCTTCCTCTTTTCACAACTTATGCAAGCTCTTTTTCTCAACATGAAAAAGACTGTTAATTACAGTTCTGACACTATCGCACAAGAGCAAGTTCCACAAATGTATATCTTTACAAGCAGAAGAATGCTGTATCTCATAAATTATCTCATAACACTGCTGTTTTCGCGGTCTAAGCGAGTCCTGGCTATTTTCGGAAATCACTGTTACGAAGGCAAAACAAAAATGAGCGTCTGCCTCACCCTTCCACGCCGCCCTACTTATTCTCACTATCTCTGAACAAGTGTAACACCCGCTTATCTTTCCGTATCTCTTCACTGTCAGAACTCCGCACGCGTACCGTACAGCGCGCGTCATATGTTCGTCACAGAGACTGCTACAGCAAGTGTCGCAACCCGGCTGAGGTACACGATAAGCCGTGGTTTGTGACAGCTGTCGCGAACTTATGCACGAAACGTCCACACAAAGCATAACTCTCTAGCCCTACTACTAAACAGTCTTACTTATTGCCAGCGCTTCTATAATACTAGCTCGGCTCTGCATATGTTACCTTATATGACTGCACAGTTGACTTACTACTGTGACTACACAAAATCTCAAAATTTTTGATATCTCCTTCCTCTTTTCACAACTTATGCAAGCTCTTTTTCTCAACATCCCCCATCTGTAGCTGCCACTGGTAGCACAGACATTAAACAAGAGCTTGCTCAGCATCTTCTGTTGTAACACCGTCCATCGCGAACTTGCCCATGCTGAAGGTAAACATACCCACTCCAGAAGCTTCTCCTCCTCGTAACATCCTGGCCCGTGTCAGAGGATTCCGAAACACCATGACCCACATGCATCTTCTGCCAATAGGCCCATGTTCTAAGTGCCCAATCACATGTAAGCGTCCAGCGTGACACAACTTACGAAAGTATTGTGCCCTGCTTTCTGTCATATCGGTCATGTAGTGCGATGGCACATGAATACAAGCCACCACTCGGCTGGCCAGCACTGCCAATGGCAACGCAATATCCAACACTGCGAACCAGGGTGAGGTCACCACCGCGTCACACACCCCATACTTTTCCTTCCAGGCGCGATAATTGCCCGGCTGCAAGGCGTTAAGGGCTTCGTGCCACTTCAGCTGCGGGTTCCAATCATTATTCATAAACTTCAGGTGAGGCCATTCCAGTGACATAACTTTGCCAATGACACCTGTGCCAGCCCATGGATCCCAGACCTGTGTGCAGGGCATATATCTTACCGTGGCGGGCCGACCCGGGGCCGTAGCATGTCACGCCGGGCCGAAAGCGGGCCGGGATTGAATCAGGCTGCGGGCCGTAGACGAACGGTGAAAATCTCAAAAATTTACGTGAAACTTTCGATTTTAATGATATTCCCATACTTAAAATTTGAAAAATTCGCCTGCGGCGGGCAAGTTTCGAGACTGGCCGGACTGGCCGAAACCGGGCCTGAAACTTTGGCAACTGCGGGCCGCGAAATAATTTGGAAGATATATGCTCTGCCTGTGTGATCTTCTCCCAAGTCACCTCGTGCGCCAGACGATTAACCTCCTGGGGAACTGTCATCACCAGCTCTAAGCCCCAGTCCAGTTGACTGGCAGTTTTCACCTGAGCTCTGCTCAACTGCGTAACACCCCCCCTCTTCTGCACTTCCTCTGGACTCATGGCCTGCACCGTGGCCGCCTTGCGAAGGTTTCTCGCGCGAGTGTGCTGCTCTGCACACTTTCTGCTCAAGATGGTACGATGGCCCTCATGCCAGAATCCTGGCATCACGTCTGTAATTACTCTGCTGAGCTCCTCCTGGTTTCCCCAGGCCACTCTGTCAGGGAGATACCCCATGCTCCCTTCTTTCCTGAGCATCTGTCGCGATGTGAGCGCCTGCCATGGGTCTTCACGCCCCGGCTTCACTGCACGATGTGGACCCACGTCTGCAGGCAACAATACCACATCTGAGCCCAACTTCTCTCTCAGCTGCAGCTCCATGGCAGCCATCTTCTCTACGATCGATGTACTCACCTCGGCGGCAGCTGCCACCACGGTCCCACCCAAGCACTTGGGACATTGCCAATCTCCTTCAGGTACTCCATCCAGCGCTGGATTCAGACACCACGTGTGATAGCCACGGTTACAGGTGCCACACAGCAACATGGCTGCCTCCCCATCTGTCCGCATGCACGCCTCACACGCGAGGTGCTTGCTGGGGATGGCTGCACTGCAGTCGTATTGATCTTTCACCTGCAGGTGACATGGTGCGATGTTCTGCACTGTGCTCTTCTCCCGCAACTTCGTGCTGTCCTCCAACACTACCACCCCATCTCTTTGCACCTTGACTATCTTTAGGATGGCTGGCTTGGTGGCCACCTCCATGCCAGAGCGCGGTTGCTGTCGTATGTACACGAAATCGCCTGCCTTGAACTGGTGCGGCTTCGGCTCGTAGCTGCCACTCCTCCTGTGCTCATATCGCAAGGTGTCGCGGTGCTGGGCGATCTCTAGGTTGCACCCTGTATGTACCATGAGCTTCTTCACGATGGCTGCTCGCTGTAACAAGTCCTCAGCCAGTGTCTTCTCCTCCTGCTTCCCAAAGTCCAACTCGGGTCGAGCACGAAGATCCGGTGGCACCGTGGCTTCCTGAGCGAAACGGCAAAATTGAATATTTTCCACTCCGGTCATTGTTTATTTGCCGTTGATCGCCAGTACAGTGACGGTTTATCTCGTCCCACTCGAAGTCCAGGCCCTTGTCGAGGGCCATCTTCTTGAAGCAAAACTTGAGGGTGCGTACCACCCGTTCAGTCAAGCCATTGCTCTCTGGGGAACTCGGTGAGGTCACTCTCCGGTCAATGAGACACTGCTTGCATAGGGCAGAGAACTCGCCCTCAAACTCTGTGCCCCCGTCCACAAGGCATTCTGCGGGCGCCCCAAACACGGATAAAACGTGATTGCGAAACGCGCTGGCGATGGTGGCGGCCTCCTTGTCAGGGATTGGAACGCACACGACGAACCGCGTATAGTGCTCAATCATGACCAAGACGCGTTGGTTCCTAGCCTTCGTGATGCGCTTCGTGGGCCAAGCTAAATCCAGGGACCAGCGGTACATGAAGGACTTGATTTCCAGCGGCGTGAGCATCGCCTCCTCCCGTGCATAGTGCGTCTTCACCCTCTGGCAAGTCTGACACTGAGTGACCACCGCTCGCACATCCTGTTTCATGCCTGCCCGGTAATGGCGTTGCCACAACAAGTTCAGTGTCCGCCTGATGCCCCAATGGCCAGTCCTCTCATGGTGCTCACGCACCAGCTGAATCCTGTCACAGGGCTTGGGCACCAGCAGCTCCTTACCACTGACGGTGACCATGTACAACTCGCCCATGAGCTCGTCTCAACGGTGACGTGCTGCTCTCTTCCTCACTCTGTGGTACTCCTCCTTGGGCACCTCCACTCTTCCTCCGGTCTTGATCCACGCGAGGCATAGCTCGTCCTCGTGTATGTCGGGGTACCTCTCTCGAAGTGACTCCTGGTTGGTTACGCTGGCTAGCATGGCAACCATTCTCGTAGTGTCGGGCAGCTTAGGCAGCCTCATCTCTTTCTCCTTCGCCACTGGTGCCCATTCTGGAGCTGAGCTCGTCTCTGCTGGCTTGCCCCCAGGCCTTGAAAAGGCCTGCCGATGGCGCGCCTCATAGCCCGCGAGCTTCATGGAGGCAAGCTTCCACTGTCTGCGACGTGGGACGGCGTCGGCGGTGCCTAGCCCCTGTGTACCTTTCTGCCCCTGGCTGCACATGTGTTGCAGTCGTTCTTCCCAGTCCTGATGGCTAAGGCGTCGCGCGACTTGCTGAGTGTAGTCGCTGGAACTGGTGACCCACTCTGCTAGTTGTGCTCGCACCGGCTCAGCTGTGTCCTCGGAGGTGGTAGCCACCTTGGTGAACTTCACGATAGGGATGGCAGCTAGCGTGCCATGCTCCTCCTCCTCGCTCTCCTCGCTCTTCGGCAGTTTGGTCGTGCTGACCTCGGCAATCGCATACAATAGCTCCATTGCTCTCCGATCCATAGCAAGGCCAAGCACTCCTGCCAATTCCTCGTCCTTCATGCCATGCGCCATGCGCAGCTCACTCGCGTTGTACCCCATGGCAACTGCCTTCTCGTCCAGGTTAACCTCTTTGGTCTCCCCCACTTCATCATCATCTTCTTTCCTTACCACCGTGCCTGCGCGTGGTGCGCGAAAGGCGCGAGAGTTTTGTGTCGCCAAGATGGTTGGCAATACTCTCATAGGCTCCCCCACAACGTTAGCGGTGTAGTGAGGCTTTCTGTCTCCAGTGACAACCCTGCGTGGCTTCCAGCCTCGCTGCAAAATATCGCGCACGTATCTGGCTGGTGGTCTGTCCACCCCCTCCATCACCAGATTGAACTGCTGATTTTGAAACAGATTGCTCCAATATGCTCGCAGGCGATGCGCGTATGATCCCGCGCGCGCCGCGTCGAAGGATACTGGCTGGCCCACCACGCTATTGATGATGGGAAACACGTCCTTCCTGATCTTCGAGTTCTCCCTGTGTGACAGCGGAGAAACGTTCACTAGCACATATGCTGGCGGTCGCTGGGGCTGCAGCTGCTGCAGCGTAGAGAGGACTCGCACTGCCTGGTAGAACAGTCTGCTGTGCCTGCCCTCCAAACCAGCCAGCTTGCCAGCTGGTGACAGGTCCTGGCATGGATATCCACACACCATGACCCATTGTTCTCCACTCAATGCTCCTGCATGTACAAGGTCAATGAGACTGGTGTCTTCGATGTTGCTGGGCAGCTGTTCCAAATGGGCTGCCTCGGCACGAAACAAGTCAGGATGATGACGGCTGAGCGCCATGCACCTGGCCCTGGCTACCGTCTGGCTGGACTCCGAGATGTCCTGGTAGAGGTACTTGTTGACCTTAACTCCACAGCGCAAGAGCATCTCTAGTCCAGCACATAGGCCCCCACACGGCTCATAGCAGACCACGCCTTCTTCTCTGGCCTCCCGAAAGAAGCTCTTGTCAATCACTCTCGTGTCGATCTTCTTTGGCACTTTGAGCTTGCCACCCTCCATGGTCTCGTCGCCGTATATCGCTGGGGAGCCTCCAGAATGCATACCCCTGATTGGCCGGACCTGGCTGAGGGCATCCCAGGCGACTCGAGTCAACCTGCCCGAGCACCTGGCCACCTCCGGGTGGTCAGTGTCAAACATGACCCCCTTGTTGCACTCCAACTCTTCTTGGCAGTGCACGTCAAACAGTCGATGGACTGCGTTGGTCCCCAGCTGCTCCCTGACCATGTTCTCGCAGTAGTTGGCCATCTGTGCCTCTGGGCTCACTTCTAGACCAAGTGGTGGCTCCCTGGTTACTTCCAAGCAGATGGTATCTGTGAAGCAGCGCGTTAGCCTCTCGGCATGCCCCGCTTCCCTGGCTTGGTCCCCTTCACGGTCCAAGCGGGCACCGGTCTCGTCTGCGGTGCTGGTCAGCGGGTACCTGGATGGCACATCCGCGTTCTCATTCTTCGGACCTGGTCGGTACTGGACCGTGAACTCAAACTCCTGGAGGCTGATGGCCCAGCGTAGGTGTTGACCCTGCAGGTCCCCCTTCTCCATGAGTGTTGTGAGCGGCGAATTGTCGGTAATCAGCGTGAAGTGGATCCCGTGCAGGTACTGTCGTAACGTGCGGATTGCCCACACCACTGCCAGCATCTCACCCTGGAAGCTCGCGTACTGTCTCTCGATCTTCGACAGTGAGCGACTGATCACCACGCAGATGTGCTCTACGCCGTTCTCATCCTTCTGACCCAGCACTGCGCCAATGCCATGGTTACTCCAGTCCGTGTAGAGAAAAATGGGCCTGCTGTAATCGATGGGCTTCAAACATCTCCCCGAACATAGGGCGTCCTTCAATGCCTGCAATGCCTGGTCCTGCTCCTTCCCCCAAGCTTCCTTGACATCCAACACCTCCTTTCTGAGCAAGTCGTTCAGTGGTCGTGCCATCTCTGAGTAGTTGGGTCCCATGGGCTCCCCCACCAAACCTTTGTAGTAGTTCATGAGTCCAAGGATGGAGCGTACTCCAGTCTTGTCCTCGGGCTTGGGCAACTCTTGGATGGCTTTGCACTTGATGTCCTGCGCACCAATAGTGTTGTAGCCGATGCGGTAGCCCAAGAAGTCCACAGTGGCTGACCCGAAGGTCGACTTGCCCGAATGCAGGCGTATCCCTGCATCCCCCAAGGTGCGAAGCACGGCTTCCACATCCTTGATGTGCTGCTCAGCGGTGTCTGAGTATATGCACACGTCATCGACGTACGCCACCGTGCAATGCTGCAGGTGACGCAACTCGTAGTCCATGATCCTGATGAAGGCTGCGGTCGCTCCAGCTGCTCCAAACGGCATGGATGTGTAACGATAAAGCTGGTTGCCCCACCAGAACGCTGTCTTGTCCCTGTCCTCCTCAGTAGTCATGGGAATCTGGTGGAACGCCTTGGTCGCGTCCAGAGTAGTCTTGAACTTGGCCTTGGCCACGCGCTGGTAGAGCTCTTCTGGACGATGTGGTAGCGTGTTATCCTTCAGCGACAACCGGTTCGTGTTCCGGAGGTCGACGCAGAATCTCGTCGAAGTCCACTGTCCAGTGTCGTGATCCTTTTTCCCCGCGACCACCACGTTGCTGGCGTGTCTGCAGTGCTGTGAAGCCGGCTCGATGAAGCCATATTCCAGCAGCTCCTTGCAGTGCAGGTCGATGATCTCCTGCTCCCCTGGGCTGTATTTCCTCGGTCGCTGGTAGGCTACCTTAGTCTCGTCCTTGAACGGGAGGGCGAAGGTCGCATGTGCCGCACCTCCATGGTAGCCTTTGATGTCCTGCGGCTTGTTGGCGAAGCAATAGCTGCACCTCCTCACCACGTTGCGCATCTCCTCCCAGTTCTCCTCAGTGAACTCGGGATGTCCTCCAAAGGTGGCATTGAGCTCGGTATCCAGCCACGCGGCCTCGTCCTTGGTGACCCTGGTTGTGCCCCCTGGCTGTAAGGTGTCCAGCACCGTGTGCGGAAGCACCTCGTCTCGCTCCGCCACCATAGCCTCCCATCCAGTGTCCCATTGGCGCGAAGACCTCTGGTCCTCCCAGGCGGTCCTGAAAGATCTGGTTGGCGAGCCCGAGCACGATCCCACCGCCAGCACGCCCTGAAGCTCCTCCCCAGGGGCCACAGCGGCCACCCAAGCAGCCACCACGAGTAACAGCAAAAGTTTCAAAATTCTGCTGATCCCCACTGGTTTGACCGGAGGGTGAAGGGTCAGTATGCAAGTCAGCATCCTCCACCCCCCTTGCATACGGCCCAGGCCTCCTCCCGCAGACACGTAGACCACCAGCGTCAATACTGATGCCACATAGAGGCAGTGCGCCACCTGGTAGCAAGCGGCCGTGAACCGCAGGCGCTGCAGCCGGGCGGCAAAACGCGGCTTCTGCATGCGTCGAGGGACAGCTGCCAGCGTGGCCGGACCCGCTGCCGAGATTCGCTGGGCGATCGCCAGCGCACGGCTCATTCGAGCCCCAAGCGTAGTGAACTCGCCCCTATCGCAAACCAAGCAGGAGCCTGGCAACCCATGGTTCACAACGTGGGCGCCAAGCACCAAGATGCACCCCAGAGTACCGACCATGCGCGTGAAGTGCATGGCGAGCATGGCGAGCCCAAACCGTAGCAATGGCACGTACCACAGCCCGCGTTGGACATGTTGGAGCCCGGTTACCTTAAAGGCCCCCACGACCAGCAGCAGCAGGTGCCTAGCCAGCTCCCACAGCACATGCAGATGCGCCCGATGATGCGCCCATGGCTCGAGCGGCGCGGTGCGTATGGCCCACAATGTGCGTGCCATGACTCTGCGGGGCACCCCAGTGCGGCACGCCCAGACGGCGACGACCTCACCAAGGCACCTGGATATCTCCATGGCCATCCACGCTACCATTACCGCAAAGTGAGTCAGCTGCGGCCACTGCAAGCGCACGAACACCCCCACGAGCAGGAAGCACACCTGAGTGCGCTTCGCCCACCGTCCATCGGCGGGCTGTGTGCCCGGCTGTGCGCCGGGGCTGCTTCTCAGTGACGGGCGCGCCGGGCTGCAGCCGACCCGGTGCCCCCTTGAAAAGGCCCCAGTGCGCTCTCCCTTCTTCTCTCCTCCCAACGTTCATCATGACTTAGGCGCTCATAGGAAGAACGCGGCACGCTGCTGCCTGCATGTCGACTGCGAGCTGCGCCACGACGCTGGGCCTCGCTCCTGGGGCTCGGAGATCTCCTCCTGCGCTGGCCAGCTCGTGGCGAGCGCTGCTGCACGGGCCTCGCGGTCAGACTCTGCGGGCTCGTCGCAAGATGGCCCTCACGTCGGGTGTCGGTGCGCACAACGCGGCCACTGGATTGCTCTGGGCTGCCGGGCGCTGAGGAGCCCCTGGTTGGCGATGGCACGAGCGAAGTGGCCTCCTGCTCCGGTGCAGCCGGAGGCACAGCTTCAGTCCGCTGCGTGCAGACTGAATGCGTCGGGGACCTTAAAATGTCGTGGACCGACTGGTGCTCGGGCCGCTGTGCCATGTTGCACTCTAAGCCCCTGGACCGTGTACCGCTGAGAGCTTGGCCAGAGTAGTGCTCCCGCGTAGGCGCAGCTCGTGCACCACCACGACCATCAAGCCCAGGGCAGTCTGACCCAAGCGTGCTCATCCTCGCAGTCGCGCGAGCAGTGCGAGGTCGCTCTTCATATTCTCTGATGATCTCCTCTGATGACCTGATGATCTCCTGGCGCGCCCTTATCGACTCTGAGAGAGCCGCCATGGTGACGTTGTTCGCTGCGACCTCGGCGCGCCCTCGCGCCAAATTGGCAGCCAATCCAACAAACCTCTCACTGATGACCTCCACGTCCTCATCAGAACTCTCCGTCTGCGGCGACGGCGTTCTTGTGCGACACGTGTGGGTGCTCGCACCCGCAGCAGCCGCGAGGTCGGGCGAGTGTCCCGAGACGCTGCCATCTTCCTCCTCACTTCCTGCATGGGAATCATCATCCCCACGATTGGGTCCAAGCACCTCATGAAGTCGTTGCGCAGGTGCTCGTGTACCTCTGCTCGATGTGCTTCAGCCAGCAACGTAGGGCCCACCAGGGATGTGAACGCTGACAATGGCTCCCGATGCATCACGGCCACCTTGTTCCAGGTCTCCCAGCTACAGCAGTCGAACTTACGTGTCCCAGAGGAAAGGTACTCCAAGGTGAACACCATCTCGTCGGGTCCCCGCTCATGGTAATAGCGATGATCCTCAAAGAGGTAGTAGACGGCCTTGGACTGGGCGTTGGCTCGGGTCTTGAACACACGTAGAGTGCCTTGCTGTGGACCATCGTTCAAATGGCTCCTGGCTATCTCCACGAGTTGTGTGCGATGGACAAGGTGCTCCATGTGCTTCTGTATGGTGCCCAGGAGTCCTCCCGTGCAGCCTTTCGACTGCCCGCCCAGAGGCAAAAACTCTCCCCGTTGCCCCACCCCTGCGGAGGAGGAGTACCTGTGCAGTGTCTTGTTGCTGAGTCGCTGCGTGTGCACTCCCTTCCCTCGCTGTGCATAGGGCTTCCCAAGCTGGAACTCGATCTTGCCCTTGAAACAACGGTATTGGATGAGGAAGACTGTCTGTCCGTGCAGCGCCGCGAACTCTGAGATCCCCTCCAGATCCAGCCAGTCGGCTTCCCCAGCGGTGTTCTCGCTGCGGGTGGGTGACTCTGGCTCGTAAGTGCCCTGGAACACTGATGTGTGATATTCTAGCCTCGCAGGGTCGAAGGCTCCATTGGGCCAGGTTTGATGCTTCAGGCGAAGCGTAGCTGAGGATGGCGGCGGCGTGGAGCCAGATGGTCCTGCCTCATCTCCTCTGACCATCTTCTGTGTCCTGAGAGTCTTGTGTGTGCGTACCGGAGGGTTCCTTCTGGCCCCATAGGTGTTCAGCGCGTCACGTGCTTGTTCCTCCGTCTTGCATGCACCAAGCATTACTCTGGCGTTGTCCCCCAAGTGTAGGTACTCCACGGCGGCGGCGTTCGTGCTGAACACCTCACCATCGCCTCCTTCCCCATCGGTCACTGGGTAGAACTTCCCCACCTTGTCAGCTGCGTCTGACAGCGTGAGCTGCGGGACAACCTTTACGCCCAGGTCCTCCACACCAGCCACCTCCTTATCGTACTTCACCTTCAGACGAGCTCGAAGGTCAGTGATGTCCACTCGCTGCACGTACTTCAGGTGCTGGTATTGCCAACGCTGATCCTTCTCGTAGTAAAAGGGCAGCTGGAACTCGCCAGTCACCTTCCCCATGGGGCTCACGTTGGCGCCACCCTCCATGGTGTGACGTACCATGCGCTCCATGAGATCCCACTGGGCGCGAGTGTGCTCGCTGAGCACGCAGAACTGGCGTGCCACCTTGTCCCACACGAGCTTGCCCGTCACGACCCCTGGGTAAATCTGGTGGGTGTTGAGGGCCTCCTGAACACTCGCCATTGTGTACCTCCCAGCTTCCCAATGGGCACCACAGTCAGGAAGCGGGACCTGGTCGTTGTCCTTCCTGTGACTCGCCCTCGTGGTCCAGGCTTCTGAGGGTATCTTCGTCTCCTTGTCAACCTTCTGATCCACCAACGTGAAGTCGGGCCACAGTAACTCCGTCTCCAAGATGGTCTTCCATTCTCCACAACGCGAGAACTTGACCTGCACAAATCCTGCGTCCACACCGCTTCCATTGCCCTCTTCGCAGAGCGTGCACAAGCGAGCATAGCCCGTGCGGTCGATGTACAGGCGCTGCTGAGACCAGCTGCTCTCCTTGTCTTGATAATCCCATGGGTTCACTGCCATGCCCACCCATGGCTGTACACTGGCCAGCTTGTAGTCAGCTTCGCTCTCGGCCTCTTGCTCCTGCGTAAGGTCTGGATAGCGAGGATCTGTCTGAGTCGTGGCCAGGCTGGCTGGCATGACGGACTCCGTCTCAGCTGGCTCTTCAACACTGGACCACTCGCTTCTGGTCGCCACGTTGGCTTCCCGCTGGCTGCGTGATGTCGCTTGTAGCAGGCCCAACATCTGGCCCGTTATGGACGTACCGGGCACCGGTGGTTCGAACGTTGAGCTCTCGGCGTGCAAGTTGACCCGCCCAGTGAGTTCGACTCGCATCAGTGAGCTGGGTTTCAAGAAGCCCGCCTCCACCATGGACTGGCAACGCGCATCGAGCCTCTCCCTCTCCTCCGAGTTGAACCTTCTCAGTCGCATCTCCTCTAGCCATGATGCCAGGAGGTCCACCAGCTCGGGGTGGTTTCGTGAGAATGCACAAGGTGCAGGTGCACACCTTTCTCCTGAGAGGGCCAGACGGTCCTCTCCCCTTGTGTCTGGAAACACCGCCTCACGTGGAGGTGGAGCGCAGCCTGCAAAGGCGGGGGCAAGAGTGCGCGCTAGCGTAGCACCGTCGTCGAAGATCTCAGTCGCCAGGCACACCCTGGGGTCTTCGTTCCGCTTGCTCCTCGCATCAACGGGCGGCGTCAGCTCGATCAACGGCAGCGTGACCTTCTCCCTCATGCCCAGTGACACCGCGGCCTCAGAGGTGGCGATGCCTCGGTAGAGGTCGATGGTCAGCTTGAGTGCGTTCTTCAGGGGTCCCGTGCCCACCAAGAAATCCCACGTAGTGTCGTTGGTGTATGTGACAAAGGCATGGAGCCGATGCAGAGTCATGTATGGTGTGCCCGCGGCGAGGACCACATCCACGTAGCAGTACTTGGTGAATTCTGCAGGGCTGCCGTCACATCTGGCCACTCTGGCCCCCGTCTCCGCATCGAAGATGGTCAAGCCAAGCCTGTTGACTGTTCTGATGGGGATGATGTTGCAATTGGCTCCAGTGTCCAGAAGTAGCGCTTTGTACAACATGAGCAGGCCCCCAGAGGCCACCAGAGCCATCCCTTGTGCCAAAGACTCGTTCAGAAGCTTGCACACAGGCTGGACCTGCGCCATGGCGGTGAGCTGCTCTTCCGTAAGGCCACTGAGCATCTTCTTCTTCAACAGCTCGTATGCTTTGGCCTCCATGGTCCCTGCGTGTAGCTCGCCCCTCTCGCTGAAGTCCCTCACCCCGAAGCTCTCCTGGACAGTGGCCGCTGCAGCAGTTACGCGCACCGTGGTTCTCCCCTTCCTGGGCTGCTCCACCGTGTCCTCCGGCATCTCGTCCAGAGGAATCTCCTCTTCGTCGCTGTCGTCGCCCGACTCCATGCATGGGCAATCGTCATCCTCGTCGCTGTCGTCATCATGGTCTCTGCCGATGCCCTGACAGTCTGCTGCTAAGGCTGTTGGCATGGGGAGCTGATTGGTCTCAGCTAGCTCCACCAGGGTTTCCACACCCCTGGGAGCTGTTATACGACCCTCTGCCACGAGTCCAGCAGCTAGCTTACGGAAAGCCGCTCCTAAACTCTTGATCACGGAAGCCATGAGCTGTACCTTCCTCTGCATCTCGTCCGCCGCAGGCGCCATGGGCACCTGTGCGTCGGCCTCGTACTCTTCAGGTGTCTTCACTGGGAAGCCCCTCATGCGTTGAGTGCTGCCCAGGGCTACCGCTGGGGCTGCTGTGAGCTCGGACTCTGCACCCTTGCACAGTGTCTCGGGGAGTGCCCCCAAACCCAAGGTGTCGAGTGCGCTCGAGAGTGCCTCTTCACCCATCTCCTCGGCCATTGCTGAGAGTAAGTCGGTTGGAGAGCCAGATGGCGCTCCTGCTCCTGCGCTGCCACGGTGGTGCACGTGTGCATCGGCGATGTGCGTCTCCCTTTCCGCGACGCGCGCTGCGACTGGCTCCTCGTCGGAGCCCTCATCCTCGGACAGTACCTGCGATTTCACACTGCCCGCACGACTGGCAGTCTTCCTGGCAGCCACCATGCCCTGGTACTCAGCCTTCAACGCTTCAGGGTTGCCAGTGGCGCCCTTCTGCTTGTCCTCTGGTGTCTGCTTGGCTCGGTACTTGTCTTTCTCGTCGTTGGACAGCTGCTGCCAGTCCGTCACCAGGATGCCCCAGTCGGAGCTCTTGAAGCGGTTCTTCAAGTTGTACATGCGCAGGGCGGCATTCTCCGCGTCCCACCACTTGCTGGAACCAAGTCTGCTCTCGTGGAACCCGGCAGGCATCTTGACGTGTTTGTAGCCGCTCCTGCACTGCTCAGGATCGGACTCATGCCAGCCCCCTCCAAAGCAGCGTAAGCACTTGGGCTTGTCGTTCGTACGAGTGCCCTCCGCTGGCGGCGGCGTCTTGTTGTAGGAGGTCTTCTTGGTTCTTTCGGCAACGTTCACCTCCTTCTTCATCTTCTTGGAAGGCGGTGTCTCCGCCTTCTTGCTGCTCTCTAGCTCGCCTGGCTGCCCTTCCCCAGCGGACTCAATCTTCTTGATCGAGTTCTTTATCGCCTTGAGGTCGAGGCCATGTTGACGAGCCTCCCAGGTAGAGTACTGGCAGCCACACCGCCTGGTGATCTCCTGAAGGAAGGTGAGGATCCAAGACTCCGCGTCGCCCTTGAGCTTGTCCTGAACCTCGATGATGGACTCCAGGTCCTTCCAGGTCACCCGATTGGGTGGCGGGAACTGTGCCCTCAGTTGCTCCTTCACCCGTGTCTGGAAGACCTTGATGCGCAGGTTTTCTACGCAGTCCTCGATGAAGGTGCGCAGCTCCTCGTCGCTCAGCACCTTCCCAGTGTTGAGCTGCATCTCCCTGCGTTGACACATCTTCATGTATGTTAGCCCATCCTGCCCCACCTCCTGCGGCTTCTGTGTCAACAGATCCACTTTTTCTTGCGTTCCCTTCATCATAAACTTCTTGTCAAGGGCAGCGATAAAACCCCTGAGCGCGTAGAAGTACTGCGTGTCACGGGTGCCATCATGTCCCGTCAAGCCTTTCAGCGAAGTTCCATCAGTCAGATAGTCGTTGGAAACCTCCCCTTGCTTGGGCGTCTTGGTTCGTCACTGGCCTCGCAATCACCCACGTGGTACCAGTGTTCATTTCATTAAAAGGGGGCCTAGCACACGGGATGGTACCCTCGAGTGGGCCATGTTCACTAGTGTCTTTGAGGACTCGGTCCATGTTGGAGGCCACTACACCCCCTTTCTCATAATTCTCACGCCACCAGCTGAGAGTTTGCGAATTCTCGCCAGCCAGACATGCAGGGATGATATCCCACAGATACTCAAAGTCAGGAGGTGTCTCTCTCAGGGTCTTGATCTGCGCATCGGTGAGCGTGCCAGCCCCGGACCTGAGCCTCCTTCTGACGTTGGCGTTGTGCTGCCGCACAAAATTCTCGCACATGTCGGCGAACTCCCTCAGAAACTTGGGACGGTCTTCCTCCTTGGTGCCCGTGTAGATGGGCAGCGTACCAAGGTTGATGCGCGCGGAGTCAGTGTACTCCATTTCCTCCTCGAATATCACCAACGGCTCTTGGGCTTGGACCTGAGGTTGCACTGGTGCTTGGGCTTGGACCTGAGGTTGCACTGGTGCATGCTTGGACCTCGGGCTGACCTCTGGCAGCCCCTTCCTCTTCTTCCAGCTCTGTGAAGTGCTGGCTCACCCGTATCGCTCTCTGGGCACGCCTCTCTGCCCTTTGTTGCTTCTGACGGTCAGTACTGGATTCCGTTGCTATCTTCCCGGTGGAGAGGAGATGCTGGTGTGAAGGCTCTTTTCACTCCACACTTCCAAGCTTACCAGTACGGATAAATCCGTCCCTGGCTTCACCTTTCAGTGCTTTGCTCTAAGTAGCAATCACTGCCAGGATAATCTCGTTCATGAATGGTGAGCACGGTTTCGTCTGTGACTTGACCCTGTCTTGCACTGGTTCTTCTTAGATGTCCAGCAAGGTTGCCTCAGCCCTCAGTGTGCCTGGTCAGTACAGTAACTCGGAAGAATGCCAGCATGGGTCAAGTGGTCGCAAAGAACGCTGTCGTGATGGTGTTCACTGACAGCCCTGTTTCGCTCTACGCCTTCAGGCGTACCAGTACGGATGGATCCGTCCCTGGCTTTACCGTCTGGTGCTTCGCTCCAGCAGGATGTCACTCCCCGAAATAGCCCAGCATATAATTCTCAACGCTGTAGCCATAGTGGACAATTGGCAACGGGTTCCTCTCTGATCGCTGTCGCTGTACTTTGCAAGACTGGTGAACTTCGAGTGCCACAACAGTCTGTTTCCCTCAACCTATTCCAAGGCTTACCAGTACGGATAAATCCGTCCCTGGCATCACCATTCAGAAGTCTCGTTCTTCAGGACTGCTGTTGCACTCTCAGAATTACAGACGACATGTCTGTAATATGGCACATTTTTGTTTTGAAAAAGACTGTTAATTACAGTTCTGACACCATCGCACAAGAGCAAGCTCCACAAATGTATATCTTTACAAGCAGAAGAATGCTATATCTCATAAATTATCTCATAACACTGCTGTTTTCGCGGTCTAAGCGAGTCCTGGCTATTTTCGGAATTCACTGTTACGAAGGCAAAACAAAAATGAGCGTCTGCCTCACCCTTCCACGCCGCCCTACTTATTCTCACTATCTCTGAACAAGTGTAACACCCGCTTATCTTTCCGTATCTCTTCACTGTCATAACTCCTCACGCGTACCGTACAGCGCGCGTCATATGTTCGTCACAGAGACTGCTACAGCAAGTGTCACAACCCGGCTGAGGTACACGATAAGCCGGCATTAACCCCAACGAGCGAGAACGAGCACTCCAACCTCCATAGTTAACGGAATCGAGCAATCTCAACGGCATATTGAAGTTAAGGGTCCCACCTAGCATATTTTCTATTGCAAGTAGTCATGAAAGTTGTGTAGAGGGTCCAAACGTATAGGGCTGATAGGGTATGTCCGCAGATGCGGCATTAACCCCTATGAGCGAGAACGAGCACTTCAACCTCCATAGTTAACGGAATCGAGCAATCTCAACGGCATATTGAAGGTAAGGGTCCCACCTAGCATATTTACTATTGCAAGTAGTCATGAAAGTTGTGTAGAGGTCGCCAACGTTGAGGGCTGATAGGGTATGTTCGCAGATGCGGCATTAACCCCAACGAGCGAGAACGAGCACCCCAACCTCCATAGTTAACAGAATCGAGCAATCTCAACGGCATATTGAAGGTAAGGGTCCCACCTAGCATATTTTCTATTGCAAGTAGTCATGAAAGTTGTGTAGAGGTCGCAAACGTTGAGGGCTGATAGTGTATGTTCGCAGATGCGGCATTAACCCCAATGAGCGAGAACGAGCACTCCAACCTCCATAGTTAACGGAATCGAGCAAGCTCAACGGCATATTGAAGGTAAGGGTCCTACCTAGCATATTTTCTATTGCAAGTAGTCATGAAAGTTGTGTAGAGGTCGCCAACGTTGAGGGCTGATAGGGTATGTTCGCAGATTGGAGCATGGCCACCCCAAACGAGATTGAGTCCCCAAGGCTCTAAAGTTTGTCAAATCGAGCAAGCTCAACGGCATATTGAAGGTAAAGGTCCTACCTATCATATTTTCTATTGCAAGTAGTCATGAAAGTTGTGTAGAGGTCGCAAACGTTGAGGGCTGATAGGGTATGTTGGCAGATTGGAGCATGGCCACCCCAAACGAGATTGAGTCCCCAAGGTTCAAAACTTAGTCAAATCGAGCAAGCTCAACGGCATATTGAAGGTAAGGCTCTCCCCTAACTGCTTTAAGTCGTGAACTAGTCATGAAACTGATGCACACTTGCCCAATGTTGATGGCTCATGGGATATGTTTGCAGGGTGGGGCATCCCCTCGTGGAGTGAGAATGAGCACCCCGGGTTGAATTTTTGAGTGATTTCAGCAAACCAAACGGCAAATAAAAGGTGTGGGCTTCCCCAATGTCGCCTCGATATGAGAGTGTGTGTGGGGGGCTTATGGTGCTCACGCAACGGCTTGTTTAGCTTGGAAGGGTAGGGTTTGGCGCGAAAGCATAAGGCGTGCACTCAGCCTCTTTTTGGGTTTGGTATTGTGCACAAAGATTTGGGACATGAGTTAGGTGACGTTTTCCATCCTGTGGTACAGGCTGTGGTGAACATGTGGGTATACGGATGGGTGTAGGGGGCTTAGTGAGCTCCCGGGGGGGTCCATTTAGGCTAGGGGTGTAGGGTTAGGTGCATTTGCATGTAGCGTGTCATCAGCTGTCATACAATTTAGGGTATGGTGACCGAGGCAGGGAAATTGGCACATGATGCATGGCACCAGCTTAAAGTGCAGGCTGTGGTGATCATGTGGGTATAAGGATGGGTGT
>LGRX02008084.1:0-22051 GCA_001247695.2 Cymbomonas tetramitiformis | reverse complement strand
GGGGGAGGGGGTGTTACGGAGGCACCCTGCGGACATGTTTGACGTTACAAGTAGAACCTCAACCTGTCCGGAGGGTGGAAGGAATCCGGTAACACGTAACCACATTGATGATCGAAGCTCACACGCAAGCTCACACGCTGGCGCGGGGCGCTGGCGCGGGGCGCTGGCGCGGGGCGCTGGCGCTGGCGCGGGGCGCGGGCGCGCGGGGCGCTGCGCGGGCGCCGCGCGGGCGCTGAGCGCGGGCGCTGGCGCGGGGCGCTGGCGCGGGTTGGCGCGGGCGTCGGGCGCGGCGCTGGCGCGGGGCGCTGGCGCGGGCGCTGGCGCTGGGCGCTGGCGCGGGCGCTGGGCGCCGGGCGCTGGGCGCGCCGGCGCTGGGCGGTGCTGGCGCGCGCGGGCGTGGGCGGCCAGGCGCCGGGCGCCGGGCGCTGGGCGCTGGCGCTGGGCGCCATGCTGGGCGCTGGCGCGGGCGCTGGCGCGGGGCGCCGGGCGCGGGCGCTGGCGCTGGGCGCTGGCGCTGGGCAGCCGGCGCGGCGCCTGCGCGGCGCCGGGCGCGGGCGCTGGCGCGGGCGCCGGCGCGGGCGCTGGGCGCGGGATCATGAATTATATCATGATTCGCAGAAGAAATGCAGCCCCCGCGGGGGCTTAAGGGCTTTTTCACTGTTTCAGCTTAGAGTGGGGGCTTTGGGCCGTTATGTTCGAGAAAGGGGGGGGGGCTTTCGGCCTTTTCGCGGGAAAAAGGCGGGGTGGGGGGTGGGCTTTAGGCTTGAGGTCCAAACCCCCAATGTATTTACCGGGCATTTTCTTTTTAATTCGTCGACGTCCTATTAAACAAGGAAGAACTTAGAGCTATATTTTCCACCATGGCGACGCGGCGGGTTTTTCTCAACGTTGGGCAAGCGGAATTCGCCAAGCAGCTTGTTACCAAGGCTTCACGTGAGTGCCTCATCAAATTACTTGTTCCCCATAGTGAGCCCGTTCTTGTTTTTTTGAATGGTGACCCAATTGCACTGTGCTTTTATCAAACAGCGCAGTCAGCATTTTTCGCGACCGCAATAGAGATCCACCCGTGTTTGAGATATCTTATCATTGATTTGGATATGAAGTAATGAAGCATTGAATATATATATATATATACGTATGAAGCACTGGTTGGTGGGCGAGCGCCCGAGACACACACAACCTCCATGCCGTATAGGTGCGAGTCTGTAAATGATGTCTCCAATGCTTTTAGTTGTTGTTTGCATATGTAAGCGTAAATGTGCATCAAGCATTATGTCAATCCTATTACTTTATAGCAATTTCAACCAAAATTGGTGTGTATGTAAAGTCTACACGAATAAGTGTTTCAGCATGCCGGAGTAGAGCATTACACGTATGTACCATGTGTAAGTATCACATCCCTCCCGCGTCGTCGTCATGCGGAAAGATGCATATCGACATATGTGGATGTAGCGCCATCAAGATTATTACGCACAACAAATATATTAACCTTGAATGTCCCATGGTTGCGGTTAGTTCCGACTTCGATAATAAAAGTGAAATGAAGTCTGCATAATTTGCGTGTCCGGAGGGGGGAGGGGGGGCTCCGGTGATCGTGTCCTCAGGGTAGGGGGGGTCGGTATGCATGGTTGTCCTCAGGGGGGGAGGGGGTTCAAGCAACGTGCCTTCCACCCCCCCCCATAGGACAATAAATGGAACAGCCCTTAGTACACATACTACAATTTGCTAGGACCGTAGGGTCCTGAGGAATCATGCTTTCTGTAAAAGCGGATATACGCCATATACCTATCCACTTCTTCGTGAAGGATACCTCAACTCAGACGGATGGAACTCCACAGCTTTGCAGATTTGCCTGACGCCAATCTACAGAATGGATGGCGAAAATAATCGGCCAGACGTTTCTGCTCCGAAATATGTTTAATAAACCGATGATGGTCCTGTAATTCATAAAATATATTGAATGGGGCATAGGTTCGATTTTCCTTTTCAGAATGATTTAAGTTTTAACTTCGCGCCATGTTTCAAATATGATAGCATCCAAAACCAATAGTGAACCAATGCAGCCTGTGTCAACACAAATGTCAAACCAATTGTGAGACCCAGAGGAAGCATCCAGGTATCAAGATCTACCTACAGACCCTACCAAATAGGGACGGGTCCATGTGATTCAAAAATCACATGGACCCCACATGGACCTCACGTGGACCCACGTGGACTTGGAATGGACCTCACATGCCCCAAATGGTCAGACATTTCTCCCTAGGGGTCCATGTGGGGTCCATTGAAGGTCCATCCCTACAAAATAGGGATTATTCCAAAGGCTTGGACGGCACCATTCCGGGCGCCCGGAACCGTCCTGAAAATATTTGGTAAAATTCCAAGCCTTTGGAAACCGCCGGGAATTACAAGGTGAAGCTTTGGGTTTTTCCCTAGGAGTCCTATGGGGTTCCAAGCCGACGGTCCTACGGGGTTCCAAGGGGCTGGACCAAAATTTGTTAGTCCAATGGGTCCTGGTCGATTCCAAGCCGTTGGACCTATGTCCTCGGATTACGTATGACCGAAGTCGTCGGTCCAAGGCGGTTCCAACGGTTTGGAATTCATTTTAGACAATTCCAAGCCTTTGGAACTTTCCAGTCTGAGGTCGGCAGTCTGAAATCGGAGGTTCAACGGCTTGGAACCCCATTGGACCGGTCTCCGCGCAGCACGGGCGTGGTTTCAAAAGATTCCAAGCCTTTGGAACTTGCTAGTACGAGTAATGAAGCTCGAACCCGGAGGCTCAACGGCTTGGAACCCCATTGGACCGGTCTCAGCGCAGCACGTGCGAGGGTTTCAAAAGATTCCAAGCCCTTGGACCTTGTTAGTACGAGGAATGAAGCTCAAACCCGGAGGCTCAACGGCTTGGAACCCCATAGGATCGGTCTCTGCGCAGCACGGGCGTGGGTTTCAAAAAATTCCAAGCCCTTGGACCTTGTTAGTACGAGGAATGAAGCTCGAGCCCGGAGGCTCCACGGCTTGGAACCCCATAGGACCGGTCTCTGCGCAGCACGAGCGTGGGTTTCAAAAGATTCCAAGCCCTTGGAACCCCATAGGCCCAGTCTCTGGGCAACACGGGAGCGTGTTCCGAAATTCCAAGCCCTTGGAACTTCCCGATCTGAGAGTGGAACGCTATGAGCAAGTGCTTGACATATAGAACGATAATTCTCTGGACCGATCATTCTTGCTACGTGCAGTTCAAGACCGTCCAAGCCTTTGGAACGATTATGGAAGTGATATCTTATGGGGTCCAGGCTTAGTCCAATGGTTTGGAACCGCTTCGGAACTTGCGTTTGATGGATTCCAAGGCGCATCCAAGCCTTCGGAACCCCTTTGGAACTCCAGGTAAGTTAGTATTATCTGTACAATGCATGTTATATATTACAGTATTACAACTGGTAGGTTCTGACTTGGCAGCACGTGGAGCTCAACGAGACCGATACACTACCGCCTCGAGCGAGGCAATAAGTTAACTAATCTTCGTCATCAGAACTACTATCGCCGATGTCGCCGACAAAATCGACGTGGCGGTCAAGCACGACGGCAAGCACGTCTGTCCGATGTCGAATATTTAATGGAACCTTGTTACCGGTATACCCGTGCAAGCCGCAAAGGCTTCCATGGAATGGGCGCCACGACCACTTGATTGTTGATGTCCTTCGCTTCGATGAATGCATCTTTGGTTTCCCATGGCATATCGGTGCGCAGGTAGATGTTTTGCGTGACCGCATCGGCAAGAGCAGCTTCGAGGGGAAACCATCTACACTTCACAAGAATATATGTGTCAGTGTGCACGACAAGCTTGACGACCTTCAGAATTTCGCCATACCTGCCATCAGAAGTGAAAGAATCATGAACACCTGCTAATCGAGATCTACAAGGACGCATTAGTCCGGGCGTCCGGAACCGTGTGGCAGCATGGTTCCGGACGCCCGGAACGTATCGAACTTTTGAATATTTAAACAGATTTAATGAAACGTAGCTTGACCATGGTCCAAACGGCCGGAACCTACACTCCACTCTCATACAGACGATTGGAACATGTATAGTTGGCATGTCTCACCTGTCCTGGTCGTCTTCTTGCTGCTTCTGTACATTCCAGACTTTAAAGACAGACTTGAAATATCGATGACAAGTAGCCTTGTTCATGTCCCTTTCCAGCGATCTGTAATTAAAATTGCGAACTTTGACGTAAGCATACTCTGTCCACATTCTCGGTGGTGCCAAGGCGTAACTCATTTCCATCTCCGTAAACGGAATGACTTCCCCTGTGACGGGGCTCTTGCGCCAAGTTTCAGGTTGATGAAGTATCGGCCTCGTCAAGTTTTGACCTGGGCCACTGCCCCTGCCGCGACGAGCCGCCAAGCGACGTCGGTTTTGTCTAATGTTCCTGCATGGTCCAAATGCCCGGAGGCATTGTTCCGGGCGCTTGGACGTTAGTTCCGGGCGAGGGGAACACCACTAAACTGCGTACGTGAATGATTAGTAAAAAAAAGCTTCGGTCAAGCAAACATGCATACCTCGTGTAATGGTCTTCAGCACGATTAAATTCTCTGACAATGTTCCCGTACCACTCCACGTTTGTAGCCAGCCAAGCTTGTATCTCCTTCTTATCATCTACGCACCGCAAAACGGAAATTTGTTAAACAATGCGTGCTTTTGACGATCTAATTCCAAACGCCCGGAATTAACCCGGAACCTAAGTTCCGGGCGCCCGGAAGGGTGTGGATGGAACGAGCCCTATTGGCTTGGGCTTTGTCTAATGAAAGGTCCAAGCAAGTTCCAACCGGTTGGACCCTGCTCAATGATACGTTTCCAGACCCTTGGACCGAAATTGGACGATATGCACTTAAGTCTGGACAGTACCTGGTGTCGAGTAGACAAGTTTGCCCTTCCTCTCGTTGCCGGTCGCCAACATCAGGGACACGGTGTTCTCGCTACGTGGTTGGCTAATGGTTGGTGGCGAACCATTCGCCTGTAGCAACTGGTATAAGCCGCGTACCAGACTTACCATGCGTTTCAACTCCACCCCTTTCATCATGCTGGCGACAGGGTGCGAGCGAGTCCTGATGATCCGTCTCAGCTCGCCGAAGAAGCTCTCTGGAGCGAACATCCAAAGATCGGGAACTGGTCCTTCGTCACGCATCTGATCCGGAATATGAACGAGCTGGTGCGTTGCAATGACGAAAAGCTCAGGCGAGAGCTCAGCTTCCATGATGTCACGGACTTCCAATACCCTTGTCTTCAAGGCGTCCATGCCAGTTTTATGATGCTGAACCGCACGCCCAAAACGGAATAAATCAGTATAGCCTGAATGGATAGGTTCCGTGCTACCGGAACATTGATCCAATGTTGGTCCGGTCGCCCGGAATTGTGATTCCAATCCGAAGCATATGAACATGAGCAACAAACATGAAGCAGGTCCGAACGTCCGGACTATGGCCTCCAAACGGTTCCAAGCGCCCGGAACGTGGGGTAAGCAGTGTTTATACTCACATCGATATCAATGGTTCTGCTCACAATCTCGCGGACCACCGTCGTATATTTCCCAACGTAGGAAGCGAATTCCGGTTGTAGCACATGGCCATCACTGTTCATCCACGCGCTGACAATCGACATGAGTCCACTTGTGATAGCAACTACGCCATGATGTGCTTTCAACTTGCGTGGCGTAGTTTGCGTTCCCGCCTTGATTTGCAGAAACTTCCTCCCAATCGGCCCCGAATCTCGGGTAAACTTGAGCCCTCTTACCCATGGGATAATCTCCTTCAAGGCCTCCTTAGAAGGGGACCACGGAGAGGGTTTCACTACAAGAGATCGATCCCACACACACGCACACAACCTATCCTGGTTCAATACGAAACCTATACAATCTTAATTCATTCATGAAGAAACGTTCCGGGCGTTCGGAACCCACCCTCCAACGTGTGACAGGGGTGTGGATTATCTACATTCGTTCAGAAAATAGCATTCCGGGCGTTTGGAACCCGTTATCCAACGTGTGACAGGGGTGTGGACCATCTACATTCATTCAGGAAATAGCATTCCAGGCGTTTGGAACCCTTACACCACCGTCTATCAGGGGTTTGGACCATCATTATATTGGACAGGTGGTGTACTCACATCTCAGCCGTTCTGCTGGGCTCCGGTTGTCATTTTCATTCCTCCTTGGTATAGGAATAAGCCACGGCCTGTGCATCTGATAGGCCCTCGCAAAGTTTCGGCACTTTGAATTCCAGTCATCACCGAGAATCGCTGACATAATCCGGCAGGAGTTGTTGGACAAGATGTGCATGACGTCGAAGAGCAAGTCGCGTGGCAAATTAAACTTCACAATCTTGGTAAAAGCACTCGATCCTTTGATCCCACTCCGTGCCATTTTGTCCTTAATGACTTCCGGATGCATACCCGCTTCGATCATCCCGTCGTGCAGGTGCTGCAACTCCCTCACTTCTTTGTCCGTTCTCATCGCTGGCTCTTCACCTGCAAACATCATAAAAAACACGATACAGTTGAAAGAATATTGTGTAAAACCACGAGTACACAGGTCCGGCCGTGGGGTGCATGGGTTCCGGGCGTGTGGAATTACTAGCTTTGATCTCTCCATATTTTCCCTATAATGGTCCAACCGGCCGGAACCGGGGCTCCCGACGCCTGGAAGTACAGTCAGAAATATTTTGAAATCTGTCCAACCGTCCGAATACATACTAGGAAGAATGCAGCAGGGATCAGACTTACTTGGATTTTGTTGTAGCATCTGCGCGTAAATCGTCTTCTGCATGCAAGACTCTGCCTTTGTTGTCCCGACAATCCAACATTTGGAACATCCCATCCTCGCGTTTGTTCCATACACGTTCCCCGCTTCGGTCAATCCGACATAATCCTCGAGCACCTTGTACAACTTGACTCGAACGGTGAAAGGCTTGTTTTCGATAACGTCCCACACCCGGCAACCGTTCTTTTCGATGTCAATAATCTCGTCCACGAACTTGTGGTAGAAGAGTTGGGCATCTTTGGGTTTGCCATCAATAATGCCCCAAAGCACAATGAACTCGCTTTTGCCTCGAAGATGTGCAGGGTAATTCACCACTTGGCAGGTTATAGGTGTCACAGATCCCAGTTTATCTTTGAATTTCTCGATGCCGTCCGCGCATAACACCACAGAGAGGTTGCGCTTGTCCTTGAAGAACTCCGGGTCCTCGAGCATGGTCCTCTGCCAGCTTCGTGAATCTACACCCGCACTAACATGTCTTAGTCCAACCGGTCGGATTATATATTCCACACGCTCGGACTATGCTAAGACAACAAAACAGGTTGTTGTAACATATCCATTACGACCAGACTCGTATTCCACACGGATGGAACGCCATTCCGGGCGCCCGGAACGTGCCGTCCATGCCGATTTACTCGCAATTATCTTTGTTAATCTACATCCGCAAATTCCAAACGGCCGGAACGTCTGGTCCACACGTTTGGACTATACCAAGACAACCAAAATGGGTGTTGTGACATATCCAAACGGCCGGACGCATGTTCCATCCGGGTGGAGGCATGAATCCGGGCGCCCGGAATAGGCAATCCATGCAGTCTAATTGACAGTGTTTACTCACCTAATATTCCAGTGCTTCTGACGATCGGCTCATCCAAGTCAACTTTCTCCCATGAACGTGCCATCTGTGCCTGCACCGGATCCATGAAAAGGGCCTCCAGTATCCTTGTCCACGGCCACCAGCGGAAAACGCACTTGGCCCTTCCGGGTTCCCACTTGCCATCGACCATTGATGGCTCCTTGAACCGGCCGTGGTTGCATTTCGGACACGTCGGTGCCTCTTCGGGAAGCAGATCTTTGAAAAGAAAATTGCACTTCTGGCACACATCCATCTCGTTGTACTTCATGAGGAAATCCTTGAAAAACCGCACGCACGCTTGGTAGGTATGAGGTAGTGCTACCTCGTCATCGGTCGAGATTGATTCATCGTCGACCTCCAAGCCGCATACTCGACGTCGCAGAATTTCCAGGATTGTGTCAAAGTACGCCTGGGTCGAGTTATGGTTGGAGTGGGCCTCAAGTAGATCCAGTATGAAGCGGTTTGCAAGGGTAGTCGATTTGTCATGCACATTTTCTCCCTCCTGCAATTTAGTCACACAGCATCTGATTGATTTTGGTCCAGAGGGGTTCCACACGTAAGGACGCACCGTTCCAATGACTTGGAATAGTGATATAGTGCAGTTTTCGGAAGGCATTCAATCTGTGCGTATTGAACTTACCATGATGAATTCCGGGTCCCTTGTTCGGTCGTTTTCACGTTGCTCGCGCGCATCACTTTCCTCCTCCTAGAATACGGCGGGCATCCACTCCCATCAACCCAGCAATCCTGAACTAATAAGATGCGATGTAAGAATCTGGCTTACAGTGATGGCTCTAAAGGTGTTCCAAAGGCTTGGACGATGCTTGGACTCTTCTTCGTGGGGGAATCCAAGGTTGTTCCAAAGGCTTGGACGGGGCTTGGATATTGTTAAACAATGGTTCCAACGGCTTGGACGGGATTTAGAACTCACCGAGTCGGACGATGCATACTCAATCGGGCTGAAGAAGTTTTCACGGATCTTCCGGAGCATCCGTTCGGCATGGTCATGAAGATATGTGTCATCCTCGTGTTCTTCCTCTTCGTCCGTCTCTGATGGTGGATCCGTCTCACCGTCATCATTCACACTTTCGGCACCGTCAAGAGAGTCGTTTTCTTCATGATCTCGGTCATTGGAGAGGCGTGCGACGGGCGGATGTAGGATCAAATGCCGCCTAATCTGTTTTTTGGTGTAGCGAAATCGGAGTCTGCATTGATCGCATGGGCATGGAGTGCCTTCCGCGTTCTCGTTTCGAGCTAGTCCACGCCTTTGCCTAGCCATTATTCCTGCGAATCCATGTAAGAAGTGTGAGTTGTCTGACCGGACTTGTAAGGTTTTCAGATGCATTCCGGGCGCCCGGACCCATGGTCCGGCGCGTGGGAACGTAGTTCCGGGCGGTCGGAATTAAATACCTTCAACATTCGGCAAAAGTCCGGTTTGTCACCTTTACATCAGGGTTTCTACGTTTTTAGGCACAATCCGGGCGCCCGGACAGGCCAGGGATTACGGTGTCCATCGGTTTGGAAAAGCCATCTTAAAAATCGACTAGGTCCACTTCTGGGGTTTAATCCAGAGGCTTGGAAGTCCATTGGAATGGGACATTTGCTCCCACTTGAAACATTCCATGCCTCTGGAATTCCAAAGTGAAGCATTGGAACCTCACAAAGTTTTTTAGAACGTTTTGAGGATTGCAAAAATCACCTAAGGACCAATATTCCAACGGGTTGGCTCACCCAAACCAATGGCATGGAATTTTTTTGGTAAAAATCGACTAGGTCCACTTCTGGGGGTTTATCCAAGCCCTTGGAAGTCCATTGGAATGGGACATTTGCTCCCACTTGAGAAATTCCATGCCCCTGGAATTCCAAAGTGAAGCCTCTTATTTCAAAGCTTAACACTTGGCTGTTTTTTGTGTAAAAAGCCCAAAAAACAAAATTTCGGAAAATTTTCTGTTTTTTTGAAAAGTGGACATATGTTTGGCCCCGATGTTTTTGATATGCAGCGACGTGAAAAATGCAGAAAAATTGTTTTCTACCGTCAATTATGCACATCTTACGGGAAATTTCTAAAAATAGAGCTGCGACGAATTCTGTAGAAGGATTTGCTCCAAAAAAGGAACAGTCCCGTGAACGTCGGCGTTTTTTTGCTATCGACCCGATCCGAGGGTGTGGAATTAACGAAGACCGTCAGATTTTTCTGGTAGTCAAAATGAAACATCTAAGGGTTCCTATAGTGCACATGCACAAGTAATCGGCTGGTAAATTAACGAAGACCGTTCGATTTTTCCAGAAATCGAAACTCAAAATGGCTAAAGGTGATACAGTGAACAGGAGGGATGTGCGCACATCCCAGCTGTCCACCGTAAACCTTTAATGGGATTCGAACCCATGACCGATAGCTATGAAGAGCGACGGCTTACCATCTGGACTATCGATAAGTCAAGATGGAAAACATGGCAGCGATTGCAATGTCATACCCGTCGACGGAGGACAGAGGTGACAGCAGTCGCAGGTCCGCTCGAAATTCAAAATTTCGTAAAAGAGCGCGATAACGCGATCCAGTCGCTCGGACCAATGCACCAAGCCGCCGGACCTGCCTTGGAACAGATTTGCGGCCGTTGTGCGTTAAAAGAGAGTCAAACTATTTGCAGCACACCACCGTATTCAAGCCGTACCGCAGCCCACCGTAGCCGAAACCCACACCGTAGAAAAATGACACGACTACTAAGGAGAAGCGATAGGAAGACCCCACCGCCAAAACAAGTAAAGAAAAAGCTGCTGGATAGGTCGCCGCGGCAATCTGCTTTGACCGATACGAAAGACTCCACCACCCGCGCTCTAATGGCCAGAATCGCGGAGATGGAGCAACGTCTCTCCTGTCATCCGCAGTCTTCAAATCCCCCCGCCGCAGTAGTAATGCAGACAGCTGGCGGGGTTGCTGGCCCCACGCAAGACGACATCAACGACATGCGTTCGCATGGCCGGGACATTATCGAGAAGAGAATGGAGAAAGGCGACATACCGGTGGGAGCCACCTCCTCGCGATTAAAAAGCTCCTTAGTCCGCGATGTTATCGAGGAGATTCACGCGGTCACGCCGTCTGTCCCGAAACGCCAAGTGAGCATGTACCTGACCAGCCGCTTAGCGTATTTGAAAAATACCAAGGCCACAGAAGGACGCTGGAAACAGAAGTTCACCAAACAATTTCCGGACGGGTACTTCGCGCGCTACGAAGGCCCCGCAAGGGGCTTCCGATTATTTGGAAGAGCCGAGTCCTTGATCACCGCTGCTGAGACCGAGGCGATCCTCAACTTCCAGGAGGCTGGGCGTCCGAAGTCGGGGCCGCTCTATGATGCCGTAAAATCTATCAATGGATGGACAAAGGAGTCCATCCCAGACGATGGACAAGGCGAAGAAGAAGAGAAGAAAGTCAAGGTGGAGGAGCCCCCTCCGCAAAAGCAAAAGGTGTGTACTGCCGCTGGAACCGTGGTTCCAAACAACTGGAACTGTGAGTCCACGGGTTTCTTTAAGTAACTTTATTTCACGCACGAGCACGGGCCTATTCCCAGCGTTTGGAACTATTTTGGAACCCCTTTGGAACTCCTTTGGAACCGTTTTTTAAATATCGTCCAAGCCTTTGGAACCACCGTTCCACCCGTGACTGACATATTGTTGTGTCTTTCGTTTCGAATATACAGGAACCGTTGACCGAGAGCGAAGAAGATGGTAAGCTCACCAGCGGTCGCTTCGTCGAAATATTCCACGGTGCCCAGAAGGGGCACAAGTCGCGGCCGCCAGCGGACACGGATTCCTTCACGAACATCTCAAAGTTTTGCATCGCGCGCGGTTTGTTAGACGTGGTGGGGGAGGGCCCAACGGGCATGGCAAGTCTTAAGGGACTTGTCGTGCCCAAGGACTGCGTGGAGGTAACCCTCTACGCAATAAAGGACGAAGAAGACTACGTCTTCCGCATGCTCTCCCACCATGCGGAGGGCATCAAACTTTTAAAAAAGAAAATGGGCAAGGAGGCAAAGATCAAGGGCGAGGACCTCGCCCACGACGACTCCTCTATTGTCCCCGCCGTAAAAAACAAGCCCACTGTCTGGTTAGTCCCTACCCATTGTTTTACTATTTTCCATTTACTTACGCGTATGTGTTGTTTTACGCAAACCACACCGTCCCAGGTTTGGACGGGCCGTTCCAAGCCCTTGGACTGACCGTTCCCGCCGTCTGTACTCCGCAGGATCCCCACAAAATATGTAAGAAACAGCACGGTGCAAACCGATAAGAACGTCGACTTCGGCAAGAAAAGGAAAGCTGCTGCTCCTGAAGGAAGCAGCAAGCAGCAAAAGAAAGAGGAGGAAGAGAAAAAGGGTGAGGAGGTCGTCGACGAAAAGGAGAGTCCTGAGAAAGATGATAGCGAGGATGAGGATGAGGAAAAAGAAGATGAGGATGATGAGAAGGATGCGGCAGCATGACTGCTATTTTTGTCAGAATATAGAGCTTGTTAGAGCCCAGACAATAGAGCAATAGAGAACCTTTACGATTCTTTGTGTAAATATTTCAAACAGCAATACATATCAATAGCACCTTTGTACTGCATATGCATAATAGCAAGCTCGTGGACCAATGGTTCCAAGCCCTTGATACCTGTTTGTATGTATATAGAACAAAAACAGATTGGAACCATAGTTCCAAGCGGATGGACCTATACCGGTCCTTACGGTTGGAACCGTAGTTCCGGGTGGCTGGAACATTTTTGTAAATAACCACTATAAAAGGTCCCATTGAGTTCCAAGCCGACGTCCAAACGGTTCCTAATGCAGTCCAAACGGTTGGAACCCGTTTGGAATGTCGTCATTATATGGTCCAAGCCGCGTCCAGGCCGCCGGAACCCCTTTGGAATCATTAATCATAATATGTCCTACCGGGTTCCAAGCCGATGGTCCAAACGGGTCCTAACGCGTTCCAAGTTATGACCAAGCCGCTGGAACCCGTTTGGATTGTCGTTATTATATGGTCCAAGCCGCGTCCAGGCCGCCGGAACCCCATTGGAATCATCAATCATAACAGGTCCTACGGGGTTCCAAGCCGACGGTCCAACGGGTCCTAATGCGTTCCAAGCTGTTGCCGAGCCGCTGGAACCCGTTTGGAATGTCGTTATTATTTGGTCCAAGCCGCGTCCAGGCCGCCGGAACCCCATTGGAATCATCAATCATAACAGGTCCTACGGGGTTCCAAGCCGACGGTCCAGACGGGTCCTAATGCGTTCCAAGCTGTTGCCGAGCCGCTGGAACCCGTTTGGAATGTCGTTATTATTTGGTCCAAGCCGCGTCCAGGCCGCCGGAACCCCATTGGAATCATCAATCATAACAGGTCCTACGGGGTTCCAAGCCGACGGTCCAGACGGGTCCTACGGTATTCCAAACCGACGGTCCAACGGCTTGGAAGCCGATTGGAATTTTATGTAGATTCCAAGGGGGTTCCAAGGGCTTGGATAGCAAATGTCCCGGTCCAAGCCCTTGGACCGCGGCTTGGACGGGGCTTGGACTGGGACATTTGCTGTCCAAGCCCTTGGAATTCCCAGTGTTAACGCCAACGCCTCTCAAACACATACCTGTCCTACCGGGTCCTATGGGGTTCCAAGCCGACGGTCCAAGCCCTTGGAATAATCCTTATTTTGTAGGGCATGTGGGGTCCATGCGGTTTTCAGTCACATGGACCTCACATGGACCATCCCAACGGGTCCATGTGGGGTCCATGTGATACCCCTCAGTGTGTACGTAGCATGTGGACCCCACATGGACCGGTAAGGACCACGTGGGTCCGATGGTCAGACATTCCTACGGGTCCATGCGACGCATGGACCTCGCATGGACCCGTAGGGAGGCATCACATGGACCCAGCATGGACCCCGCCCATTTGGGCGCTCGCTCGATGGGTCCATATGATTACTCGGCAGGCAGGTCCATGTGATTATTGTTCGGGTCCATGTGATCATTTAGCGGGTCCGCGTGATCATTCAACGGGTCCATGTGATCATTAGGCGGGTCCTTATGACTCAAGCTTTGCGGGTCCGTGTGATTATTTAGCGGGTCCATCAGATTGCTTAGCGGGTCCATGTGGGCATTAAGCGGGTCCGCGTGATTCTTCAAACAGGTCCATGTGGATCATCAAGCGGATCCATGTGAGTATTAAGCGGGTCCGTGTGATTATTTAACAGGTCCATGTGATTATTTAACGGGTCCATGTGATTATTTAGCGGGTCCATGTGATTATTAAGCGGGTCCATGTGAGTACTCCGTGGGTCCATGTGATTATTAAGCGGGTCCATATGATTGTCTTGCAGGTCCATTTGATTATTTAGCGGGTCCACTTGATTATTTAGCAGCTCCATTTGGTAATCAAGCGGGTCCGTGTGATTATTTAGCAGGTCTATGTGCTCTCTTATTATGAGTCCGGATGCTCGTGGGAAACTGCAGAGATATCTACATTGTTTTACTGCTGTTTCCAATAACTAAACGTGGCAAAGCAAACGAATGTTATTGTGCATGTTACCTGATATACATAAAATGCTGCCGTTCGTGCTATCACCAGGCATGAGATTCTCGCATGGCGAAGGAAGGCGCTCATCAAAGCAATGTTGCACATGATTATGCATGCTAACAATGCAAGCAAGGGCACAACCTCTTTCAACAAACAATGACGACGAAACTGCTAAAGTAACGTACTACCTTCACATCTTGTTTTCAGCCTATCCATCCTATGACGATAAATATCACTGCAGACAAGGTGGGTACGAAACCGTAACATCGACGAAAGGCAAAATACAATAAATACTTAATAAACAAATAATACGTCTATGAGCAAACAACTATTCACTCACACAAAAACCGAACTGCTAACATCCTACTAACTATTTTCCTATACCGTAATCGCGGAAATGCAACCGGCCGTAAATCAGCAGAGACCTGCAGTCGGACAACGAGGCACAGAAATTAGTAAACGCATACAGTAATAAGAGAGAGACCGAGGGAACACAGCTGCGAATACTAAAGAAACGGAAGTCAAACAGCGAACAAGACAACAGACGATTTGGGTGTCGCGATGTGCGCACCAAACATCCGACTGAGCTGATGTTCGTGAGGGAGCTCAACCGAATATATCGTTCAACAAAATTCTGCGCGCACAAGGACATTCCGGTCAGAATATTTCCACTAAAACAAAATACGTATCGTTCGGTGGGGTGGGTTGGAATCAAACCAACGAACTTGCCAGTCCGAAGAACTGGGGAGACGCATGTCTCTTCCACCCCAAATGGCACAAACAAGTGGCGAAAGATTGCGCAACGAATACGCGTCAGCAGAACAGCATCATGAAATATTCAACAAGAAGGTCTACGAATGTATCGATCGATCAATATCACATTATACAGAAAGCACACAGAGCAGAACTGCAGGAGGGACTCGGTTACTTTCTGAGATCGCCGCCGAAACGAAGTGATGTAAAAGTCTGCCTCCGGGCAAACATCGGTTGAAAAGTCAATAGTTTGACACACGACAGCGAGTTGCGTGGCACAGTTAGTGACAGCGAGTGACATGACGGACATGTCACACGCCTTTGCCATGTCGATGTCGCTGTCGCTGCGTTGCGCTGTCGCTGTCGATGCCGTGTGATGACGATGACGCTACTGTGTCACGTTTACCATATTCCGAATATCATATTGCCAAACCTGACACCACATACGGGTCCATGTGAGTTCTTCGATTTTTTTTCCCTTTGGGTGTTTTGAAAAAATCGCGCGCACAAAATTGCCGATATCTCACGGAAAAAAAAACATTTTTGCTTTTTTGTCTGGCGGGATATATTGCAGTCAAACTGCCCTTTCTTGTGCATATTTTTTTGTTTTTTCCCGATTTTTGGGTCGATTTTCGCTATCTCTCAACGAAGAATTCTTTAAACCGCCGTTGTTTGCCTCGCCCACGTTCTTTAGATAGGTCCATGTGAGGTCCATGTGACTCGAATCCCCAAAAATGTGAAATTGTGCGTCGGTCCCATAGGCTTCATCACAGGTCCATGCCGTCGGTCCATGTGTGGTCCGATGTATTATTTGGCAAGTCCACGCGAGGTCCATGCATGGTCAGACATTTTTGCACCACATGGACCCTGTTTCGTTCCCTAGACCCGGCGTTTTTTTTGTAAATCTCGGGGACCCGCTGATTTTAATTGGGGCAGCGTGAGAGCGAGCCTTTAACACTGGTCGGTCCAAGTGAGGTCCATGTGTAACGCGTAACCCCAAAATGCACTTTTTAAGCAAAAAAAAGGCAAAAACACCTGTGCGTCGGTCCCATAGGCTTCATTACGGGTCCATGCCGTCGGTCCCACAGTGGTTCAACGGGTTATTTGGCAAGTCCATGCGAGGTCCATGCATGGTCAGACATTTTTGGACCACATGGACCCTGTTTCACGCCCTAGACCCAGTTGTTTTTTACTTTACCCCATAGGGGCGGGCTGTGGTCCACCTATGGGACCATAGGGTTTATTAGGGTTGCGGCGTCTTGCTGCGGTGGATTCCGAACGGGTCCGTGTGGGGTCCGTGTGGGGTCCAAGGCATGGTACCGACGGGTCCAAGATGTGGGACCGGTTATGGACTAGGTGGTGCCCCATCGGTCCGAGCCTACGCCCTCGTATTGTACTGCTCAATTTGAACACGTACTCACCCGAGCGTGCTTCGTGTATGCATGACCTTTTGCAGGTGTTCTACGTGCACCATGCTGGATTGATTGGTTTATCACTCGTCTATGTGACGATAGATGGCGACTCCACAGGACATACAAGGGAGCCGCCCGGGACGGTACGTTTCAGAGTACGGCATTTGTCCGTGTGCTCAATGCCACCACCGAGGGCTTACGACACGTGAACTTGGCCGCCGTCAAATTCTCCGACATGTCAAACGATTTGGTGTTTACATTCCGCAAGAGAATTCCGAAGAAGAGCTGGATGAGCAAGATGATGAGATGGGCGATGCGGATCGTGACCATACCCCTCGGGAAGCCGAGGTGATATCCAACTTTGAAGCGTTGGCGAAACACATCGAGGACTTGGGGTTTGGGAAACAACAACGTGATGCTGATGGCGAATCGTCATCCGGAGACGACAGCGGCGACGGGGAAGGCGGTGGCGAGGAGGATGAAGATGCCGACGACCTTACCGACGACTCTGCGGATGATTCCGATGGCGAAGGCGATGTGGTGAGTGCGGTGTTCGGGATGTGGTACCCATTGGGAACCTTGTGGGGACCAATGGGTCCGGGATGAGGTACCGGTCTAGGACCAGTACATGTCGCCTCATACTTTTCTAGTAGTGAGTACTGCTTGCAAGTTGAGCGAGGTACTCACATGGGACCGATTGGGGACCTATGTGAATCGCCCGGTCCCACATGCGGTACCGAAAGGGGACCCATATCGTCCCATGACTTTACACATCCACCCTTCTAGTACCCAGCGCGGGTGGATTGATGGAGTGTTGGCACCCTGCAGGACATTGCCAAGATCAACGGACTG
Source organism: Cymbomonas tetramitiformis (assembly GCA_001247695.2). Lineage (NCBI taxonomy): Eukaryota > Viridiplantae > Chlorophyta > Pyramimonadophyceae > Pyramimonadales > Pyramimonadaceae > Cymbomonas > Cymbomonas tetramitiformis. The sequence goes on along the minus strand of LGRX02008084.1, from coordinate 4,830 downwards.
TTCCTTGACATTTTGGAGATGCAGGTCGAGCACAACGGGACCCAGTCCATCTTTGCATCTATTCTCGACATCGTCCGGGGAAGGCTCCTTAACAACGAAGAACGGCAAGTCCTTCCTCGCACGTACCCCGAGACATTGAAGCGGTTTAAACCCTTTGGTTATACGGAGCGTACAATGAAGTGCACGTGTGCACTGGATGTCTTCAAGATGTCGATCCACGGCCACGACCCATTGATTTTGGTGAAAGTCAGGTGGTTTCCTCAAGAGGCCGCTGTCGCTGACCCCATCAGCCAGACCGTATTTCTACGTACCGACTTGCCATGGGCCACGAAGGATTCTATTATCCGAGCTGAAGAAATTGAGTCCCAGGTTTGCATCGTGCCAATACCGTGGCTGCCTAAGCGGTTAGCAATCACACCCTCGAACCGCCGCCGACTGCCTATGGGAATCAGAGAGAAGCCCGGTATATTGGCGGTGGTTCTGGACCGGACCGTTGACTTTGTTGGTGAAGTTGCTGACGATGAAGACGATCACGCCGTTTGAAGCATGGACCTCGAGCGTACCCACGCTGGACCCGTTGTGGACCCGCAATGGACCCACACTGGACCCGCTTTGGACCTATCGGGGACCTTTTGTATACCTCTTTTTTTCGATGTATGATGATATTACTAGTATGCTAGCAACCGTTTCTTACCGACAAAACTTGTAACATATGTACAGTGTAAATATTTTTACGGGTCCGTGCGGGGTCCATGCGAGGTCCACGCATCACTTTCCCCGTGCGGTATATTTGTCACATGGACTCCACTTAATAACCGCCTGGACCTGCCGAATAATCGTATGGACCCACAAAATAATAATCAGCACGCAACCCATGTCGGGTGCGCCACCCCACGGGTCCATGCGAGGTCCACACATCACCTTCCCCGTGCACCTTATCTCGGGTGCGCCACCCCACGGGTCCATGCGAGGTCCACGCATCACCTTCCCCGCGCACCCCATCTAACGACGAACGCTCTGAATTGGAAGAAGTCACTCCTTCCAATTTTTTTTTTGTTTTTGGTTTGAAATGCTTCCAAAATGATCATGAGTGACCGGAATGTCGTTGGTTCATCGCCGGGTGCCCCGTACGGCCGTGTGTCGCTTGAATTGGATAGGGTTTCCTTACGTATGTACCCGACTAACCCGTGATAGTACGAAACAGATAGCAAGTTCGGAGTGGTTTGAGTTATAGTTTGTTATATGCTTATGAAATGCTTCCAAAATGATCATGAGTGACCGGAATGTCGTTGGTTCATCGCCGGGTGCCCCGTACGGCCGTGTGGCGCTTGAATTGGATAGGGTTTCCTTACGTATGTACCCGACTAACCCGTGATAGTGCGAAACAGATAGCAAGTTCGGAGTGGTTTGAGTTATAGTTTGTTATATGCTTATGAAATGCTTTCAAAATGATCATGAGTGACCGGAATGTCGTTGGTTCATCGCCGGGTGCCCCGTACGGCCGTGTGTCGCTTGAATTGGATAGGGTTTCCTTACGTATGTACCCGACTAACCCGTGATAGTGCGAAACAGATAGCAAGTTCGGAGTGGTTTGAGTTATAGTTTGTTATATGCTTATGAAATGCTTCCAAAATGATCATGAGTGACCGGAATGTCGTTGGTTCATCGCCGGGTGCCCCGTACGGCCGTGTGTCGCTTGAATTGGATAGGGTTTCCTTACGTATGTACCCGACTAACCCGTGATAGTGCGAAACAGATAGCAAGTTCGGAGTGGTTTGAGTTATAGTTTGTTATATGCTTATGAAATGCTTCCAAAATGATCATGAGTGACCGGAATGTCGTTGGTTCATCGCCGGGTGCCCCGTACGGCCGTGTGTCGCTTGAATTGGATAGGGTTTCCTTACGTATGTACCCGACTAACCCGTGATAGTGCGAAACAGATAGCAAGTTCGGAGTGGTTTGAGTTATAGTTTGTTATATGCTTATGAAATGATACTAAACATGATCATGAGCTGTGCATGCATGGGAAACAAGTCAAGAACAGATGCTTGTGGCAAACAAGTCAGCAACAAATGCTTGTGAGATGCACTTATTTTGAAGTGTACTGTCCAAGTAGTATAAAACAATGGCAACACTAAATAACAACTACTTCCCCGCCAATGAGTGGAAAAGCTCGAGGATCTTCTCGGACTTGCCCTCCTCGCCTTCTTCGGGATCAACACCCCCCGAGACGATCTCCTTGTGGATCTTGAGCTCGATCTCCGCAGCCGCCACCGTATCGTCGTTCTCGCTCTTCAGATCGGCTGCGAGTTGTTTTGCAGCCTTCTGGCAAGCCGATAAAAATGCGCGGAGCTCGTCTCCGCGCATCTTTTTCTGCGGTGGTTTTTCCGGGGTCCTTTTTTCAGGGACCGCCGGGGGAGCCATGAGCTCCTTGAGCTTCCCTTTTTGGCCTCCCTGCTCCGTGTTGCTCAGCAGGTGCTGGGTACACGCCACCATCCCTTCGTGGGCGGCGGAGTTCTCCCCTTGGCCCGACCGACCGGCCGCCAGGCTGGTGAACTGCGAATACATGTTGAACATGAGCGCCATATGGGCGCCCTGTCTGCTCAACTGTTCCTTCGCCAGGTCGGCGTTGCAGGCGAACGCCTGCTTGAGGTCGGACGTGTGTCTCTCGTCCTTCTCCCCCAGCAGCGCGGTGAAATGCTCAGCCGCCAACCGCCGGCCTCGCTCCTCCGCGGACTCGGCCGTCAGTTGGAGCCGCTCCTTCCCCTGCTGCTCCAACTGACGGCGAAGCTCCTCGCACACCTTCGCCTCCTTTTGCCGCTCGGCCTCCGCCAACTCCGCCCGGAGCTCCTTCTCCTTCAAGAGCACGGCCTGCTTCACCTGATCCTCCGTGGCCCCCCGAGCTGGAGTGGCTCCCCCGAGCGCCCTCTCCAAACTCCGCGCCTTCTCCTCCGCATGCTTCACCTTCAGCTCGGTCAGGCGGAGCTTCTCGGCGTACTTCATCTTCTCCGCATGCTCCTCCAATTTCGCCTGCTTCGCCTTTTCCTCCTCCGCCGCGACCTTCTCCTCCCGCTGCCGCTTGTGGCCGCTCACGCTCTTCGCCCTCGTCTTCTGCGCGCTCTTGGCCTTCTGCTCCTCAGCCTTCGGGAAGTCGCATGCGTCTTCCTGGTTGCCTGACCACTTGAAGGTGATCACCTCCCTGGCCATACCCTTTTGCAGGGTCTTGGTGGTCAGCGCCCCACCTTTTCCCCCACCGCCAGCCCCCTCGCGGCTGATCTGCGCCACGGTCATCTTGGCCGCATCCCGCGTCCGCTGAATGATGACGCCCATTGCCTGAGAAAAGGCGTACTGGAACGCCATCAAGCTGCGCTTTTCCTTCTCCAGGTCAGCCTGCGTCAAGGCAATCTGACGTCCCTGGGAGCTTCTGCTGCTGCTGCTGCTGCTGCTGCTGCTGCTGCCGCCGCGGGGGTGAAGGGCCATGAACTTCTCGTCCCTCACCAGCAGTGCCTCCGATCCACGTCCCAATGGCAACTGCAGCACCTGGAAGTCCCACCCCTCAAACCCCGAGCTTTTTTGCAGGAACACCAGGCCCTGCGTCTGGCCGCCGTTGGTGCGCAGCACATACCCCAGGCGCAGCACCCCACCGTGCGCCATGGGCAGGTTTTCGTAGTCCTCTTTCAGGAGCACGGGCATTCCCGTGCAGACCAGGCCCGATGTCTTGTCGGGGTACAGCACGTCCGCCCCCCCGAACACCTGCAGCTTGATGCCCGTGTCCATAAGGCCGCTCTTCGGCCCGTAAAACCGGGTGACGAAATTCCCCTTCACGGGAATGCCCGCTTTCGTCACCGGCTGCAGCTCCGCCCTGGGCACCGTCTTGAGGGCGCCCGTCTCCATCACGCCGACCTCCACCTTCTCCTCCGTGACAGAAGAATGGAGGATGACGACTTCGGAGCCCAACATTGCGAGGCCCCCGTCGAAGATGACGTTGTAGTCGACGCCCAAGAGGTTGGCAACGTCCTCGCCTTCCAAGCGCCTGCTTCGCCGGCGAGCTGCGTACTCCACCGTAAACTCTGTCAGGTTGTACACGGGCACATCCGATGACCTATCCACGTACGAATGTGCCCCCCGACGGACGTTCGGCCCCAGCTTTACGGCGTTCGACGGAATCGTCGGCCAGGAACAGCCAGGGTAGGCTTCCCCAAAGTGGAAAACCCCACGCCGGAACATTAATACCTCATATGCCTGCCCTACAAAAAGGGACTCCCTTGCACCACACCGCATGTGAGAACCCGGAAATATCCCCACTGGGTACCCTGGAGTGAAGCAAAAAATTAAGGAGAGTTCTGTGCCGTCTAAATGCGGGCTCTGCAGATCAGCCCCGGGCAGCGTCAGCAACGCAGACATCCCACCTTTCCCCTTGCGAAGTACGTCCGGTCGCACGGTGGTGCGCTTCCACCCTGGGTTTGCAATGACCTGCCTCCCTACCTCCGCAATCATCCTCCCCAGAAAACACCTCCGATCCACGTCTCCTATCCACCTACTACTGTCGTAGCGTGCATCCCGGTCCTCTGAATTCAGCTCGGCGAAGTTATTCAACCACTCCCCGGTCACGCAACCATCGTGCTCCTGAGGGGAAACTTCGACGCCCTCAACCCGTGCCACGCAAAACCCTTCCGTTTCCATGTCCCTCTCCCATCCTTCGGGCATTACCACACGGATATTGGACAGGTCGTCCTCACCTGGCGATGGCGTTTCCTTCTCATCCACCGCCTTTCCTCCCAGCACGTTCTGGCTGACGGTCTCGCTGTCAGACTCCTCTGTGTGTGCTGC
>LGRX02008082.1:0-11105 GCA_001247695.2 Cymbomonas tetramitiformis | reverse complement strand
GCAATCAGTACCAAGCGCAACGCCCTCCCTACAGTCCCTCCGCGACAGAGCAAGGCGCGGACGGCGTCTTCTGCGGGGGCCACACGCACAGCCAGCGCCCCTCCAGCCGACAGTCGCCAGGTGCAGGTGTCCGGGCAAGGCATGCCCGAGCTGATTGAGAACATACGGCTGAAGGCCCTCGAACGCGCTAAGAAGAACCGTGTTAAGGACCTCCCCAAAGATGCTGATGTAACGAAGTGGACCAAGGAGATGAAGAAGTCCTTGGACGGGAAGTGTAAAGGGATCGCGTGGGCGGACAACGTGTACGGAGCAATGTTCGAAATGGAGCACGCGGGCGGTGTCCTCTCCGGCTCAATTGGCCGATCAGTGCATGCCCTCACCAACGACGAATGGTCAAGCGACCATGATTACTACTTCATGGTGGCGGGGCACGATGACGGCAGCCACCTCCCCGTAAAAGTAGCCGCGGTGTACATGGAGTTCGCTCCCTTCCATGCCGAGTTTGACTCTCGCCCTGAGAACAAGAATCAGCTTGCCAAGATGCACGTGCGCACCGTGCCGAATGTGCACGTTTCCGAGGAGGGGCTCGTGTACATCACCTCTACCGGAGAAGCGTTGCCTATGGACAAGCTGCCGGAGCTGCTAAAGAAGCGTTCCACGGTCCCGGATGCCTTGCGCCTCGACCTGGCGGCCGAGGCTGCTTCGAGCGGCCAACGACGACAGCCGCGGACTGCAACCAGGTGCGTGACTCACTTTATTAGTGTGTTGGCAATTCCTCGAATCAAGTCGGCCTACAGGTGTTTTAGGGTGAGAGTGGGTGGGGGGGCTGATACAAGATGTGCCCCACGCTTTCCTTCGCAGGCTTGCAGCCGAGGATGTGTGAATTTGAAGCTTCACCCGAAACGAAGACATGTGCCGCGGAAGTCCGAAGAGATGCGGCGCGGCAGATCTGCGCACCTCTTAAAGCAAGCTGAGACGGCATGTTGTATACAGTGTGTAGGCAGTAGTACTGTAGTTAGTACCCGGTGGAATGCGCGCCGATGGTACAGCCAACAAACTTATACCTGTTTATTTGTGGATGTGATGAACCATGCCGAAAGCTGCTTCGGGTCAATCACCGTAACACCGGGTATATTGTAATTGCGATATGGTATGGGACTCCGTCTTAAGCCGTGAACACTGGTGCTGAGAGCGGTGCTGGCACCTCGTGCACCTGCGTCACGGCACCTGTTGCATGTTGCATGTGTATAATGCCATCATACGGCGCGCACGCACCCTGCCAGCATGTGTGCAATGCATGAATCAACGGAGTGGCCAGCGCACGCACGGCACATGGACTTGCGGTGCATGTTGATGCCTTGATTTTCGTATCCAACACCCTCCTTCTTCCATTGCTCTATTTTTCAGGGACTCTCCTTCCCCGACGACGCTGTGATTCAGGATCGCTTGAAGGCCATGGGTGCAAGCGAACGCCCGACGGTTTCAACGTTTGGTGCGGATAATGGCTGGATTCCGCGATCTGCCCGTGGTAAGGACCAAGCTATGGCGAAGCGCGACCTGGTCAATCGGCTCGCAGGTCGTCTGCCGGACCTCGGGTACACAATTGACGACAAAGGGCGCATCAAGCCCCGGCGGGAGGCAATGCCACCCGAGGATGGCGGACGCCCTGGTACTGCTGAAGCCCCCCGACAAGCAGCCACCCAACCTGCTGCTGGTGAAGCGAGCGCCCCCACCACCACTTGGGACAGCAGTCACGTGTCCGACCAACGCCTACTAGACTTGGCGCGCCAAGCATACAGCACGTCGGACATCGTGTTAGAGCGGCGGAGCATCCGTTCCGTCTTCACCTTAGAAGACTTGCAGATGCCAACGAAGACGGCGACGAAATGGCACAAAGAGGCAGAACGGAGGTCAGACGTGCTTCTAGCACGCATGCGCCGCCTTGGAGTGGCGCTCGATGCCAGGAACAGGGTGTGCGGTGCGCCGGCACCCTACGGGGAGACTGGATCGTCTGACGTCCTCCTCAGTTGTGATGAAGGGCAGGACGTGGTGATGGAGGAACCGGACACCAGAAGCCGTACTGATCGGTGGCGTAGCGGCAACTTGGTAGGTGGCGCTGGGACAAACGGTAACCAGCTTAACCACGACATGAGGGACCTGTTGGCGGCGGATCTCAATTGCCCACTGCAGCAGCTGCCGGAGTGCACGCTGATGTCCGGCCTGATGGCATTTGGGGAAATGTTCTGCGGATCGGTGCCCTCCCCGGCTGAGAAGGAATACTGGGAGGAGGCGAAGGAGAACCAGGACATCGTTGTGGAAGATGTCGTAGAAGCTCTGGAAAAGACCCACCTTGTGGCGGACGAAGAAATGAATACGCCTACGGAGGATATGCTTGATCTGCCAGACTTCTTGTTTGAGGTATGCAGCCCGCCCTGCCCATACTGGCACCAAAATGTTTCCCCTGTAACCCACTAACGATGCGTGAGCGAGATAGAGCGTAGTAATATGACGGGGAGCGCTGGTGGTGTGACTGTCATTGTAAGCAGGAGTTGGCAGTGCTGGTGGAAATGAATACCGAAGTCAGTATCGCGACGGAGTCCGTGCAGGACATTGTGCTGGTCCTGCAGCCTGAGCCCGACCCCGCGATCACGTTGTGCGTGACGCACGTGCCAAACCTAGCAGCAGGAAAGCAGTCGCAACCGCTGGTCACGCACGGGAAGGCGAGTCCGAACGGGGTGACCGTGCAGGAGGCCGTATGGTACTTCATGGATATGAAAAGGCGACAGAGGTGGACTGATGACCATTTCGACACCTTCCTGAAAGTCCTGAAGATGCTCCTGGGCGGCAATACTTGCAACCTGCCGGGATCGCTATGGCACATGAGACGGGCGCTCGGTGCGGAGAGCGTATGGGACTATGCGATACACGTGTGTCCCAAGTTCCACCGCAATTTCGCATGGCAAAACGGGGAGGGAAAGCTGGGGAAGAGGGTGCAAGAGGTATGCGGCGTGCCCACGAAGCGTGGGGCGGATGGCGAGCCCACGGAGTGGTGCACGGAGGAGAGGTACGACGTTGTTAAAACGGCGCGCGGGGAGGAGTATCGTCCCAAGGAGTACTACTTCTATTTCACCGTGAAGCGGCTGGTGCGGCGCTGGATGATGGACTACGACTTTGCTAAGCAGCGTGCGAGTCCCACGGCCAGAGCTCCTGAAAACGCTTGTGTCATGAGCAGCCCGCACGGGCTACGAGTAAACGAGCACCCTAGCGTCGGTGGCAGACTACTGCGTGAGACGCCGAGTGGGAACCAGGAGAAACCAGGGGTATTACGAACTGGGATGGGCATCGAATATGGAGAGGACGACGGGCAAGCAAAGAAGCATGACAAACAGTGCGACCCGTGCCGATGTCCTTACTCCTTGTAACGGACGAGTGCCGCGGCTGATCGTATACGAACGTTGCCGATGGGCGATGCGAGATGGGTGAAAGGACCGCAACTGACTAGCGCGTTGCCATCGCAGGAATTGGTCCACGCGGTTCGGCGCGTTGCGAAGTGCGGACCTTCCTCCCAAGGTAGGTAGTGCGTAAAGCCCACCCCGCGGTGAACATCTACACGAGTGTGTGCGCACGGAGGTGTGACGCTCCAGCGCGGCTTGAAGAGATCATAGGCTATTGCGCTTGACTGCGTGTGCAATGGAGGGTATGCGCAGGAACGTGTGAAGATGAAGCACTGCGGTGTGATCTCGATTGCCCCTGGCCCACGTCAACACTGGAAGGACGTCGACGTGTTGCTAGAACCCATGATGGAAGAGCTGAAACAACTGAGTAAGGGCCATGCCGATGCTGACCAAACCCCTTTCAGGGTGTATGACGGGTACTTCCAGGTGTGGCATGAACAGCTCAGCGTGTTCCTGATGTTATGCTACTGCAATACGATTGCGCGTAACGACTTGGGGAAGTTCGCTCCCGTGGCGGCAAGGCGCAACGACTTCAAAAGCATCTGGGAGGCCACTAAGGGCCCTAACGGTAATGGTATGTACTGCTTGGGCTATGCGAACCCCATCTCGCAGACATACTTGGACGAAGGGGAGGTGTTGTATGCCAATGATCCGAGTGTGTGGTCAATCAAGGAGGACCACAAGGAACTGGTGAGGCTGACCGCGGAGGATGGTGTGGATCCGATGCGAACCGGCCGATATGCAGCCGGGCCGTTAGAGCAGCTGGACTACTTTGACCCCATCTACGGGTACGTGTTGCCGTTCATGCACATGATGTGTTACGGCGTCATCAAGAAGTTCCTGAAAATGCTGCGAAACAAGGTGAACAATTGCCCAAACACGTGCTATTTCTCACCCATGCAACTGAAGCAGTTGCAGGCCAACGGAAAGGGACTGACCGCGCCGCATGACATGCACCGGGAGTACCAGGATTTCGTGCAATACGCGGGTGAGCACCCGGATCTAACCACGGATACCGACACCCATCACCTTGCATGTGCCTTGTTTAGTAGGAACGGGCGTGGCATATGCGCCAACCTTATTCGCCCGGTCCGCGTGCAACCATGTTTGTGTGCACCGGCAGGGAATGGCCACACCTACTAACCGTAGGGATGAATGCCACTACAACCAGGTATATATGTATGCACTGCTGTTAGTTTGTTGGTGTCATTTCATACGCGGGAAGGATGAGCCGGTTGCCTAACATCTGTAAAAAGCTCGCTGTTGCAGGGAACTACACCATGGAGGACATGCTGAACTTTATCTTGATTTTCAGTCCGATGGTGTTCATGGATGTTCTGAAGAACTTGAATCCGGAGTTGGACAAGGCTTGGTGGACTTTGCGGCGGGCGGTGCTCTACTTTATGAGAGGGGCTGCAATAGGATTGTGTGGGGACCTCCAGTCCCGTGCGGAGCCCCGGAAGGAGGCCGGGAAAGAGCTGTGGGCCTTTGCGGTGATTGTGGCACAGCAATGCCCCATGAACATGTTGACGTTGAATCTGCGCATGGCGGTCGTTCACTTGTGCAAGCAAGAGGAGGAAACCGGCGTGGTGAGCAGCACCATCGAGCTCTGGGTCGAGCGTCTCCTGGGCGACAGCAAGGGGGTGGTGCCAGCCCCGGTCGGAGGTAAGGCGATCGACACGTGCATAGCGAACGCGTATCTCACGAAAGAGGCGGCGGACGACATGGCGTTTAGCTACGAAGGGATCCGCTTCCTTCCGGACATGCTCACGGAGATGGCCATGGCCAAGGGCGGCGAATACCATCATTCTGGGACCACCCGGGCTGACGATTCCTCCAAGGTGTGCCATCTCCTTGACACCGGCCACTATCTCGTCCGCGACGGTGTACCAACCGCTGCGTTGGCAAACGAGGAGGGGGTCGTCTGCACCGGGAACTCGTGGGGTGCGTCCGATCCCTTTTTAGCGATCATGCAAGCCCTTCCCTGGATGCAGCCATGGACGTCCTTCGATTCTCGCGCATGCGAAGAGGCGATGAGGACTTCACATCCCGGGTTTACACCCGGGCAAAAACGCGTATCTCCTTCAACGTGGCTTTGAGTACATGCGCGGCCGACGCTTTTGAGTACGGCACCGTGGAGGCTTACTACTTGATCTTCCTGAAGCGTTCCGCCGAGAACTCCGCCGCCAACGACACCGTGTGCCGCCTGGCTATGGTGACCGCCTACCCCACTGTTGAGGACCTTACCATGAACAGCCGGGGCGTGTATGTGTGCAACGAGGCAGAAAACCGTACACTTCTCCTACCGGTAAGCCGTCTCGAAACCAAGGTCATTATCCATCGCCCACCTGGAAACCGCGTACCTCTACACGCCACTTACCTATGGCCGGGGATGAAAGCGGTACGTTGCAAGAAGCAATAGCGCAAGCTACCTCATGAGCTCCGCGCAGCAATCGAAGGAGGACACCGAACGCCAGCGCAGCTTCATCAGCTCCGTCCAATTGCTCTACGTGTAGCTAGCGAATGCCTGCTTGCCACATGGAACGAATCTGTTCCAGTGGTACTTTTAGTAGCATCGGCAGTCCCTCTTAGCATGCCACGTGGAACAATCTGGAATTTCTGTTAATAGCTAGTTGTGCTAGTGTTAATAGACATGCCACGTGGAACAATCTGGAATTTCTGTTAATAGCTAGTGGTGCTAGTGTTAATAGACATGCCACGTGGAACAATCTGGAATTTCTGTTAATAGCTAGTGGTGCTAGTGTAAATAGACATGCCACGTGGAACATTCTGGAATTTCTGTTAATATCTAGTGGTGCTAGTGTTAATAGTCATGACACGTGGACGATCCGGTCAAATCTGTTAATTTATGACCGTTTACAGTCAGCCAAGTGTTAGTATCCGGTAAAACTGTTAATCCGAGTGCCACGTGTATGATTCCTATTAAAAGTGTTAATTTTCTGTTATTATTCCTTACATGTGTAACGATCTCGCGAGGGGGGCCTATTTCAACTCCCTCCGGCACCCCTCCGATTAAGTGTTAACATTCTGTTAAAATTGTGTTAAATTAACATTCTGTTAACATTCTGTTAACATGAATTATATAATTCCTTAACTTTTTCCCAAGCCAATCATTATTTACCATCGGGATTTATACCACCACTATTAACAGTTCCTACCCGTTAACACTTTTTAACACTTAATTAACACTTTTTAACACTTTATTAACAGAAATCCTCGGTGGTGTGCCCGGCAGCCACCATACCTCGATACAGCTTACTAGAGGACCAGGGGGGCGCCGGTGAGACATCAGGGGCGAGGTTATTCGAGACTGGGCAGACGGAGAACGGCATGGGATCTGGTGGAGAGAGTGAGGCCCCACTCCCACCGGGCAGAGAGCAGGGAGCACCCCTAGCTGACCACGTGGGGGCTTATGCGAGAGAGATCCCATCTGCCTGGGACGAGGATGTGCACATGGCCGCTGTCTCTGCTGCCCGCGACCAGCCTGATCCTGCTGCAGATGATGCGATCCAGTCCCACCCTACGGATGCGGGACATTAGGACAACATTGTAAGAGCCTAGCCTGACCCCTTTGCTGGACACTGGACACTGCAAGGCTGTGTCAGATGCCTTTCTTTACCTTCATGGTCATTATGCTATTTATATGAGCCATAAGGCAATTGGAGCATTCTTCCCTTGCATATTTGATAAAAAGTCCCAAATGCCGAACAAAATTTCTCTGCTTTACCCTAAAATGCATTTCGCACAACGAGCTCTCCGAAAGTGCAAGGGCACCAACCACATCACAAAGCAACACAACTAACATGCCCTGTTTAATTCCCACCAATCCTTTTAGCTGCAAAGGCAGACATCCTGTTAAGCTTAATTATTGCTTGTCATTGGGTAATCTTCCCATCGACCCCAAATCAAGAGTCGTTGCTTTAAACATTCTTTCAAGTCATGATGACATGGCTCATTGTTGCACCTGCTATATGCAACAAAACAACCTAGGCACTTGGGTTATGACCTATCATATGATGGATTTCCTCACCACGCAAAATTGGAGAATTTATCATAAATTTGCCCCTGGCCCGAGAACCACGTACCGCTGGGCCCAAAAGAAACGAGCAAACGGTCATTACTTTACCCTGAGGCGGAAGCGATTCTATAGGTGCGGTTGTCAAGAAAATACTTGCATAAGAGATCACCTCATAGAACCAAGTCCAAGAAGAAAGGCAAAAAATCGAAGACTGTGCCGATCAGAGGTGGCGCTGGAGACTACACCAATGAGGTTATTAAAAATGTTTCCCTCGCAGAAGGCTTTTTTTTTCTGACAAAGGCTGGCTCAACATGACCCAAGTAGGTAAGGCCATGACTACACGTGACCCTAGCACCATCGCCCCGATTGAACTAAAGCACCTTATTCAGGCACTCTGCGAGTCCTCAAGACGAGAGCCACTCCCCGTTCCAAGGCCGTGTACTACCTCTGTGAGGATCACAGCTACTACCACACACGGGGCTCCTATGGCGTGGTGTTCACCTTGGAGTACCTCTCCTCCAGGACGCGCAAGTTCGAGCGGTGCAGTTGGGTGACGTGGGACAAGTCAGCCGTGATGCACAGGGCTCCGCTATCTGCACTCGCAGCTCTCGTGGGGCCTGCGATGCGGGCTGAGGAAACGCGGCGAACTGAGTTGCGTACCCAGCTGTGTAGTGAGTTTCTGAGCTGTGTGGACACAACCACAGGGGGGGTCACTCCCACGATCTCGGGGGCACCACCATCGCCCATCCCGAGCCAAGCCGGAGAAGACGGCGACTCCCTTTACAGACAAGGGGGGGACGATGAGGAGGTTGAAAGCGCCTCGGGGCGCTCGCCCGACCTTGCAGTTGGTGATCACATGGTTCCCGACCCGCACCGCACGCCGACACCGTCGCCACCGTCAGAGCGCTCTGCTTCGGAGGGGCATGACGTGGGGCACAGCGTGGGGGCTGGCGACACACTCGGGGGTTTGATTCGCGACAGAATGGCGCGGTTACAGGGGTGTCATGTTTGATACTGACCACCCAGAGGTGGCCAGCAGACCAGGTGCTCTGGCAGGTTGACGCGAGTCGCATGGGACGCCATCAGCCAGGTACAGCCAGTTAGAGGCATGCATTCCGGAGGCTCTCCAGCGGTCTACAGCGACGAGACCATGGAGGGTGGCAAGCTGAGGGTGCCCAAGAAGATCGATACGAGAGTAGTCGACAAGAGCTTCTTTCAGGAAGCCAGAGAAGAAGGTGTGGTTTGCTACGAGCCCTGTGGGGGTCTGTGTGCTGGGTTGGAGATGCTCTTGCGCTGTGGCGTCAAGGTTAACAAGTACCATCCTCTACCAGGACATCTCTGCGTCCAGCCAGACGGTAGCAAGGGCAAGGTGCATGGCGCTCAGTCGCCGACCTGTTTCACGCAGGGGCTGTTCACCTAGAGCAGCTGCCCAGCAACATCGAGGACACCAGCCTCATTGACCTCGTACATGCAGGGGCATTGAGCGGAGACCAATGGGTCATGGTGTGTGGATATCCATGTCAGGACCTGTCACCAGCCGGCAAGCTAGCGGGTTTGGAGGGCAAGCACAACAGGCTGTTCTACCAGGCAGTGCGAATCCTTTCGACGCTGCAACAGCTGCAGCCTCACTCAGCGACCGCCAGCATACGTGCTGGAGAACGTTTCTCCGCTATTGCACCGAGAGAACTCGAAGATCAGAAAGGAGGTGTTCCCCATCATCAATAGCGTGGTGGGCCAGCCAGTATCCTTTGACGCAGCGCGCGCAGGATCATATGCGCACCGCCTATCTACGAGCATACTGGAGCAATCTGTTCCAGAACCATCAGTTCAATCTGGTAATGGAGGGGGTGGACAGGCCACCAGACAGACAGATACGTGAGTGACATCCTGCAACGAGGCTGGAAGCCGCGCAAGGTAGTCACTGGGGACAGGAAGCCCCACTACGTCGCCAACGTTGTGGGGGAACCCATGCGGGTGCTGCCAACCATCTTGGCGACACAGAACTCCCGAGCCTTTCGTGCACCCCGTGCAGGTACGGTGGTAAGAAAAGATGATGTCGAGGAGAAAGGGGAGACCAGAGAGGTCAACCTGGACGAGAAGGCCATTGCCATGGGGTACAGCGCAAGTGAGTTGCGCATGGCTCGGGGCATGAAAGACGAGGAGTTGGCAGGGATACTCGGTCTCGCCATGGATCGCAGAGCTATGGAGCTGTTGTACGCAGTTGCTGAGGTCAGTACGACCAAGCTGCCAAAGAGTCAGGAGAGTGAGAAGGAGGAGCATGGCGCGCTAGCTGCCATCCCCATCGTGGAGTCCGCCAAAGTGACGACCGCTTCGGAAGGCGCACCGGAGCCAGTACGAGCGCAACTGGCAGAGTGGGTCACCAGATCCAGTGACTACACTCAGCAAGTTGCCCGTGCGACGCCTTAGTCACCAGGACTGGGAGGAGCGACTGCAACACATGTGCAGCCAAGGGCAGAAAGGCACGCAAGGACTCGGCACAGCCGATGCTGTCCCACGTCGCAGACAATGGAAGCTTGCCTCCATGGAGCTCGCGGGCTACAAGGCGCGTCACCGCCAAGCCTTCTCAGGGCCTGAAGACAAACCGGTGGAGGTGAACTCAGCGCCAGAATGGGCACCATTGGTGAAGGAAAAAGAGATGAGATTGCCCAGACTGCCTGACACGGCAAGACTGGTCGCCATGGTGGCTAGTGTGACCCATCAGGAGTCACTTCAGGAGAAGTACCCGGACATACACGAGGACAAGCTATGCCTCGCGTGGATAAAGACTGGGGAGAACTCGAAGGTGCCCAAGGAGGAGTACCATAGAGTCAGGAAGAGAGCGGCACGTCACCGGTGGGACGAGCTCATGGGTGAGCTGTACATGGTGATAAAGCCTATCCAACACCAGGTGGGAAGGATGTCATGGCCTGATCGCGTCATGGTGACCTGAAATCGCGCCCTGACCTCATCAAGGCGTGACACAAGCGTTGCCACGCTCGTGTCGCCGGCGATTTCTGGCGAAATCGCTTCCTCACGCCACGTCAGTCGTCACGCGTTGTCGCTCGCGGGAAAACTGTTACCTCACGGAAATTCATATGTCGCTTTGTACAAAATCTGTCGTTTTCTACAGTTTTCCCATGTACTTAAATATGGAATTTACCACAGGTCCCATGCCATCTTCACTGAAAACGTGAAAAGTCCATTCTATATTTTAAAGCATACAATTATATTATTGTATTATTGTTTAAAGCATATAATCGTATAATCATATAATTATATAAAGAAATTACGGAATCTAATATATTTACTGTACGTCATAATATACACAAGTATTATATTTATATTTGTATTTATAACATACTGTCTGGTATGGAGACGAGGGCGATATGGTGGGGGGAAGGTGGGGAGGGGGGGGAGGTTGGATATGTCGATAGCCGCGCAGGGGGTGGGGGAGGAGCCGGACGGATCCATGGACATAAAAGTCGGGTATTGACGCCCGATATTGTTTTATCGATTAATCGCAGAAATCGTGCCTATCGATTTTATTCCGTTGCCGAAATAATAATAAAAACATCCTCCACCCGCCCGCCCCCCATAGTTGATTTAATTTA
>LGRX02008081.1:0-16055 GCA_001247695.2 Cymbomonas tetramitiformis | reverse complement strand
CAGCATGCAACCTGACTTGAAGTTAATAATTCACTTAGTGGAGATGACGCCGGCCCCTTCAAGAGGTCTTACGGGCCAACTAATTCCACCTGGTTACTCGGGTTTCTCCGCCTTCACGGATCAGTCCCCTTTTACCGGAATATGCATATATATACATGCAACCTTGAAGTTAATAATTCACTCAGTGGAGATGACGCCGGCCCCTTCAAGAGGTCTTACGGGCCAACTAATTCCACCTGGTTACTCGGGTTTCTCCGCCTTCACGGATCAGTCCCCTTTTACCGGAATATGCATATATATACATGCAACCTTGAAGTTAATAATTCACTCAGTGGAGATGACGCCGGCCCCTTCAAGAGGTCTTACGGGCCAACTAATTCCACCTGGTTACTCGGGTTTCTCCGCCTTCACGGATCAGTCCCCTTTTACCGGAATATATATATATATATATATATATATACACGCAACCTTGAAGTTAATAATTCACTTAGTGGAGATGACGCCGGCCCCTTCAAGAGGTCTTACGGGCCAACTAATTCCACCTGGTTACTCGGGTTTCTCCGCCTTCGCGGATCAGTCCCCTTTTACCGGAATATATATATATAAATATATAGGCAGGTTGCATGCCGGGCAGCCCAGGTTGGTTCGCCTCCCAGGGGCCACGACCTACTGGAATATCCAAGTTCACAGATAATAGTGTGTGCTGTGAAACTGATATAGATAAACTCGTATAATAAATAAACCCTAAGCTAGATATACCCCGAACGGTGACAGAGTCGGAACGGCTACGGTCCTAGCTACCTGTGACACCTTGGTGTGTCACAGTACGGGCTTACGGTCAGTCACAGGTCCAGTGTTGGCTACCTAGTAATCTGTCATAGGGGCCTGCACCGGGACTCCCGGTCAGGGCTGCCTACACAGATTTCAGCACACCACCCCAGCACTGTGGGTGGTGACTGACAGGCAAGTCCGAGATACCAAATAAGTTAGGGCAGGAGCTAGGGTGACAAGCCTAACTGCTAAACCAACTGTGCAATTCTGATACACAAATGGAAACCCTCTAGCCGGCACAAGTGCAAAAAACACACAGGCACATAAGTCCTGCTAAACTACTGAAAGACACGGTGCCAGCAAGTCAGATTAACGGATATAATGAGTCAAAGTAAAAGCAAATTGAAGACCATGTTGAGGTCAAAGTACATATCAGCACACCACCAGAAGGTGGTGCACTGCCAGAACCAGTAATGAAACTACTCGGGGTCAAAGATCAGAGGAGCACCGTCACCACAATGTCCACCGTAGCATCCCGCAGCACTGCCCCCCAGTGGGTCAGGCGGTAGTAGCACTGCCGCAGCACCCAGGGAGTGCAGCACCGCATCCAGTGTGACGGGGTCTAGCTCGGAGATACCAGAGTAGATGCAGAGATCTCCCCTGCACAGCACAGGCTGCGGTGCAGCCCGACCCGATACCTGCACAGAGCCGAGGTCATTGGCCGCCGTGTAGGCGGCAGCCCCCACTCCAATGACGGAAAGCAAGAGAACGAAGCAAAGTACTGTAAAAACGGCATCCCCCACAAGCCAGTGTGAGCGGGGAACCCCCACGGAGGCTTCCCACAGCCGTAGCTGCGGGGAGCACCGTCATGCCAGTCACCCAGAGCACCACCAGAGTCAGGTGCTCGGGGTGCAGGTGTAGATGAGAGATTAGCTGAGACGTCCGAAGCCTGTGGCTTTACCGTGAATGTACCGTCGGTGAAGTCCTCATAGTCGTCGGTGTTGTAGCCTGTTAGGTCAATCGGCTGGACGGCGGCGTGGTTGACAGTCTGAATGAATCCAGCGAACTCACTGTCTGTGTCTGCAGTGGCGGTCACACGTGCCGACTGCAGCAGCTCGGGTACGGCATCCTTTCCCTGAAAGACAGGTATAGCAGGGGCCGGCACGGCGGATGCCGATGCCGCCGCACCACCTGCCGGAACCTGCTCCTCCGGTGCGGCCCCCGCTGCGGCGGACCCACACACCAGAGCCGAAGCCTCCTGTCCAACGGAAAAATAATTAATATAGAATAAGTTTTCATAAATTTACAATAACCCGTTTTCATCGTTAATTTAGAATAAGTTTTCTTGATGTCATCCGGCTATGACCGGTGGTCCTTTTCACGACTCGTGTTCAAATAATGTGCACACAGGTCAAACGCTCTCGTTCCCGCTGGTGCCATCATGAGGAAGCCTCCAAAAAGCTTTAAGAAGGTTTGTCTCGCTTGTGATAATGGTGGGCGCCGTTGTAATAGACACTCACGGCGTGTCCTGCTTGAAAAAAAGGCCCCTGTACTTCTTCTAGATCCTAAACCCTTTGACTTGCCTTTTACCGCTGCACGCGACCGGCAAGCATCTTTGAAACTTCCGAGTTTCAAAGATGCGTTTTGTATTTTGGGTGCACCCTAATTTTACAAAACGGCCGAGCGCTTCCCGTTTGTGCGGGATATTCACATTTATTCCATGGAATATTTCATATGGATTAACACACATAAGCACGAAGGCATCGGCCACGCATCTTTGAAACTAACGAGTTTCAAAGATGCGTTTTGTCATTTGGGTGCGCATACCCAAATAACAAATCAGCCGAGCGCTTCCCGTTGGCGTGGGGTATCCAACGCTTGAATGTTGAATATTCATTGTAATATGAGTTAGCAAGCGAGGTTGCAAAGGCATCGGGACAGAATCTACGAAACTGTCCTATGCCTTTGCCTTTGGGTTTGGGTTCGAAGGTGACACCCAAACCCAAAGATGCCAAACAGCCGAGGGCTTCCCGTGCGTCCTAGAGCACGAAACTTGGCACGAATACTGCCATGGTACATATATTTAAGTTACCAGAAGCTCAAGGCTTCAAGTTACTTGTGCGCGAAACGCGCAATCTATTTCTAAGGCAGATGTTTTGGGTTTGGGTTCGAACGTGCACCCAAACCCAAAGATGCCAAACAGCCGAGGGCTTCCCGTGCGTCCTAGAGCACGAAACTTGGCACGAATACTGCCAAGATACATATATTTAAGTTACCAGAAGCTCAAGGCTTCAAGTTACTTGTGCGCGAAACGCGCAATCTATTTCTAAGGCAGATGCTTTGGGTTTGGGTTCGAACGTGGCACCCAAACCCAAAGATGCCAAACAGCCGAGGGCTTCCCGTGCGTCCTAACGCACGAAACTTGGCACGAATACTACCATGGTACATATATTTAAGTTACCAGAAGCTCAAGGCTTCAAGTTACTTGTGCGCGAAACGCGCAATTTATTTCTAAGGCAGATGTTTTGGGTTTGGGTTCGAACGTGACACCCAAACCCAAAGATGCCAAACAGCCGAGGGCTTCCCGTGCGTCCTAGAGCACGAAACTTGGCACACATACTGCCAAGATACATATCTTTAAGTTACCAGAAGCTCAAGGCTTCAAGTTACTTGTGCGCGAAACGCGCAATTCTATTTCTAAGGCAGATGTTTTGGGTTTGGGTTCGAACGTGACACCCAAACCCAAAGATGCCAAACAGCCGAGGGCTTCCCGTGCGTCCTAACGCACGAAACTTGGCGCGAATACTACCATGGTACATATATTTAAGTTACCAGAAGCTCAAGGCTTCAAGTTACTTGTGCGCGAAACGCGCAATCTATTTCTAAGGCAGATGTTTTGGGTTTGGGTTCGAACGTGACACCCAAACCCAAAGATGCCAAACAGCCGAGGGCTTCCCGTGCGTCCTAGAGCACGAAACTTGGCACACATACTGCCAAGATACATATCTTTCAGTAACTTGAAGCTCAAGGCTTCAAGTTACTTACTTTTTTTCAAGCAGAACACGCCGTGAGTGTCTATTGTGGCAAAGATGGCAAATAATAAAAGTCATTATGCGTAAAGAGTCGTTACTCACGGCCGTGACTTTTAGATTCACGGCCGTGAATCTTTCCAAATGGAACCAAAAACCGTTCGATTTTAATCGAACGGTTTTTGGTTCCATTCGGACATATGGACATCACGGCAAGACAACTCTTCAGTGTAATATTTCGCATGGCATCAGGCATGGGGATAGCTCAACAGGTGACACAGTACAGCGTCAGGGATGCATACACCGGTCATAGCCGGATGACATAAAGAAAACTTATTCTAAATTAACGATGAAAATGGGTTATTCTATGGGTACCACCGACGTAGTGGGGATGACTGGCGACAGATGACACAGGTCACCAGTGGCGCAACGGGAAAACGAGCGAACTTTAAACTCCCCTGGAAACTCGCTATTTTTACGCGTTTAAGAGAGTATGCCAAAATATATAAATCG
Organism: Cymbomonas tetramitiformis; assembly: GCA_001247695.2. Lineage (NCBI taxonomy): Eukaryota > Viridiplantae > Chlorophyta > Pyramimonadophyceae > Pyramimonadales > Pyramimonadaceae > Cymbomonas > Cymbomonas tetramitiformis. The sequence continues at coordinate 11,742 of LGRX02008081.1, read as the reverse complement.
ACATTCAAAATTTTGAACTTTGGTATCCGCCAGATACGCCTTCCTCTACCGAACGGTGGTGGTAACTTGCGGTGAGAAGTCGTATAGCGTATTTTCCCCACTAAGCCCAACTCCTTGATTAGGTACGGAATTCGATGAAACATGTGGTTTGAAGCATCTACTGAGAGTTTCAAGGCGTGTGAACGTACACTGGTCGCCAACTAGTACTTGTGTTTGGCTTTCTGGTCTGCGCGTGCATACCACCTTGGCTTGAGGTGTTATTGCTTCTTCATTCGTACGAAATTTTCCAACTTTGATGAAACATCATGAAATGGGCCTTCGTTGCGAGATGAGACTGGTTTGAGCGTGCACAACGCTTAATATTGATACCCCTAGTTTGGCTTTCCGGGCGTCCGCGCCTCCCATCAACCGAGGTTCATGGAAGGCGCGGTCATCCCCGGAGTTCCGCTTGCGGGTCAACGCACGTCATCGGAACATTCTGTGCCCAAATGAAGCCATGTGACGCTTCACACAACTCATATGGTACCTATAGGAAACTTAGTGTGCTTAAACACCCAAGTTATCACGCGGTATCGCATCCCGCAATCCGCTTCGTGCCGGATGTGCGAAGCGGATCAGCGGGATGCCACAAGTTGATCCGGGATGGTAGAAAGCCATGCTAAGCTCCAAGACTTTCAAGCATACTAATGTACGTTATTAAAGCTAAAATTTGTAATTCAAATGCGTTCATCTTGTCTAATTTGCACACACTGCAAGACCTCCTGCCCCGTAAAGGGTTCTAACCTAAACGTGAAATAAGCGTGATTCGACTGCTGAGATTGTTCTAACGATATTCATCGGGAATCTAACGGTATTCCTGTCTCGAGACGTTTTCTGCGATTCGTTCCGACACGTTTCTTCAGATCTCAGAGATGAATCCACCTCCAACAATATCGATTCGCGATAAGTCGCGATCATAATCATGGTGCCAAAAATCGTCCTTCTTAACACTGTGTCATCTGTCGCCAGTCATCTCCACTGCGTTGGGGGTACCCATATTCTAACATTATGAAAAAATATTCTAAATTAAATAGCCTACCCTGTCCAACGCTGGCGGGAGGCGGGAAAGAGGCATGGGTGTAGTGCACCTGCGGATTGGCTGCGGAGTGGACCTCCGCAGCAAGATCGTCCAACCGCTGGAGAATGGACTCACCCTCGGATGCCTGATGCTGCTCCACGGTGAACCCGTAGACGGACACGTCGATGCCGCCAACCGCACCCGCAGAAAGCACCGCAGGCGGCCCGTATGCGGCCGCAGCACGCGCGAAGGCTTCAGCCCCATCATCCGCAGCGTGCTGAAAGACCGCACACATAGCCAATGCGTGCACCCCGTCCGCATCCTCCTCGTCGATAGGGATGCAGAACGCCGCCGCCGAGTTGGGCGGGTGTTGACGTCCACCCAACGGGCAGTCGCGGTAAAAGTGATAGTGTTCACCTTTGCCCGCCTTTTTGCATTTTCCGCAGAACGGCTTAGCCCGCTGCTCATCGCGGTCGAATCCCACTGGCGGTGCCTTGTGGGTGCCCACACGGAACCCTCGTGGATGCTGCCCTTTCTGCTGTTGCTGCTTCTGCTGAACACGTTCCCGCTGCTGCCGCACCACCGGAGCGGCCTCACCGTGTTGCCGCTGCACCAGTTCCTTCAGCTCCGTAATCTTCTGCAGCAACGCGTCGTACTCGCTGCTGGACAAATTCGCGGACACGTTGCCCGTGCCAGAAGCCCGTTTTCCATTCTCCGTTTGTGCCCAAGCCTGGTAAATCTCAACAACCATGGAACGAAGAGAAGCCAGCGATACATGGGAGAGGTCAGCGGCCATGGGATAGCGGACCTTGACTGCAGCGTAGAAAACGGGGTCGAGGCGGGTGTAGAGGGATAGTTTCCTCGTGGCCTCGGTTGGAGTCCAGTCAGAAGCCTTGTTATCCCGCACCAAACGTTGTTCCTTAGCCAAAATCGGCTGCGGGTCAACGTCTGCGGGATAACGGAGTGCGGCATGCTCCTCCTGCTGCGATTCCCGTAGCGCCACCGGTACGCAGCCTTTGATGATATCCACGAGGGCACGCCGTCCATCTCGGTCAGTGGAGGAGTCAGTGCCAGTCAGCCAGACGAACGCGTTGCTGTGCTTCTCCACCACGAGAGCCAGAACGTCGTACAGCAGTCCATTCACTCTGCTGACCACGGGCACCAGAGGGTCGTCGAGGTCAAAGGAACGCAGCTCCAGACCCGCCGACTGGAACTCCGTACGTAGCTGCACCACCAAGTCGGATAGGAGGCCAGCGTCGTCCGTACCGCGAAAATGGTGCTTCTTGTCACCAAGAATATCCTCACGGATACTCTTGGCCCAAGCCCGATGCAGCCTTGCCTTGTAGATCTCGTCGACCAACTTGGACTGCTCCTGCAAATAACGTCTGACGGCCACGTCCGCGTCCACGTTTGACGCAGGGTTGGGAGTGGGAACCACAGGCGTAGCAGCTGTCGGTGTGTTCCGCACTCCGTCAAGTAGCCTTAGAGAGGCATCAATGTCGCTGTCCCTCGTAAGGGACTTCTTAGATCTTGTCGTCATTCCCATTTTCAGATAAGCCTGAGGGGAGGCGGTACGCTGCAGCACGTTTGGGTAGCGCTGTGAGGAGAACGAGACGTCACAAATACGGTGGGAACAGCCGAGCCATGCAAGCGAGGGGCAAAGGAGGATGTCGTTGATGTCAAAGGTGCCAAGGCCACCAGCCCAAAATTCGGCAGCAAGCGTGATCAGAGCCTGCGGAAAAGCGAAATTGAACATTGCAAAAACTAGTCCAAACCCAAGCCGGTACCCCATAGCCGCGGCTTAAAGCTGCTCACCGAAAGCTGCTCATCTCATAAATCTCATAATACCCAAACGCGCAAACGCGCACCACCTCTCCGAGCGGCCCTTTAGCCAATCATGGCTAAACTAGCAAGTGGAATAAAGCGTGGATGGGGCCACGACCTACTGGAATATCCAAGTTCACAGATAATAGTGTGTGCTGTGAAACTGATATAGATAAACTCGTATAATAAATAAACCCTAAGCTAGATATACCCCGAACGGTGACAGAGTCGGAACGGCTACGGTCCTAGCTACCTGTGACACCTTGGTGTGTCACAGTACGGGCTTACGGTCAGTCACAGGTCCAGTGTTGGCTACCTAGTAATCTGTCATAGGGGCCTGCACCGGGACTCCCGGTCAGGGCTGCCTACACAGATTTCAGCAATAATTCACTTAGTGGAGATGACGCCGGCCCCTTCAAGAGGTCTTACGGGCCAACTAATTCCACCTGGTTACTCGGGTTTCTCCGCCTTCACGGATCAGTCCCCTTTTACCGGAATATATATATATAAATATATAGGCAGGTTGCATGCCGGGCAGCCCAGGTTGGTTCTTGGGGAAGCCAGATTGCAGGGTGCAGGTAGGGCACCAACCTGAAGACGGCGAGGCTCCTCAAAACCAATGTCCTTGAAGCAGTCGGACACGGATCTTGCAGGATCTCGCAGCAGGAGCTGAAGTAGCTCCTCCGCGTGGGCGATGGTGAATCCACCTGGGGAAGTGCAAGGCATTGGGTTGAAAGAGGGCTGCTGGGGTTGGGATGTGTAAAGGGCGCATGTTGACAGGATGCGAGCAGCTGGCATGCTGCCAGAGCAGCATGCTGGCATACGGCACGTTGTGAACATGACATGTGCTGAAACATGAATACGCAGGGGGGGGGGAGGAATAGGCACCAGCAGGCGAAGGCCGCTGACAGGCGTTCGGGATGCTGTGGTCGGACGCCGCGCGCTTCCGTTTCCCAGTCGCCGGCTGGGCGCTTTCCGCTACCGCGCCCTCCGCTGCCGCGCCCTGTTGAACTGCGGAGGATGGGGGTGGTGTGAGATACAGGTTTGCGTGGGCCTAACGTGTGGAAGGAATGCGCGAAAGGTAAAGATCATACCTGCAGCAGCGTGCAGCCTTGCAGGGAGGAATCGCCGATGGCTCACGCCCTCCAGTTGTCGCAACTCCAGCTGCGTGGCGCTGCTGCCACAGTGGACGAACCCGTCCACGACTGTAGGATTGCCGCTGAAGTAAAACTCCAACGGCACCCTGTCGAACACGCGCTGGGTGTCCACCTCTTCGACGGTGTACAGACCCGTCTCGGCATCTCTAGAACGCACCCTGCGCATAAAAACAAAGGCATCTGAACAATAGTTATGCGCGGAAAAACTACACAGGGATGAGATTGGACAGGCGCTTACCAGGCGAAGGTGTTAACGGATCCCTTCTTAACCCGTCCGTACTCCACAAGGGAGCCGGGCGGGAAGAGGACGTTGAACCAGTTGTCCTCGTCTGGGTGCTTTGTCCTACAACGTCGGATGTTCGACGCCTTGGGCTCCCCGCGCATGCCCCACCTGCACGCGAAGCACATGTCTGTGTGCGGGGAGCCATGCGCGTCCGTTCCCTGTCGGATACGGCTGGCTAGTTTTTGCTTATAGGCAGCGCTGAACTTTTCTGGATCTAATGAGGCTCCTGTCATTGAACGACGAGAAGAAAAACGTAAGGGAAGTCGAGAAAGAGGTCAGGAATGCACTGCTGGCGGCTTATTCAAGTTAAAGTCGAGTGAAAGCCGCATGCAACACTGCATGCAACCTGCAGAATGTACACACAATCTTTAAAATTCGGTGTACGATGTAACAGTTATCCCGCGAGCGACACACATGACGAAACGCGAATGTGATTTCGCCGGAAATTTCCGGTGAAATGATGATGACATCCTGTCTGACCTCGCGATCGCGCGGAAGGAGTTCCCACTTCGTGTCAAATATCGTTTACCCTAAAAACGAATTCGCCCTTACGAGTCCTCATGCCGAGACTATCAAATTGGGCCCCCAACGCCCCACCAAGCGGATGCGTTTAGCCAATCATCTTACCAAAAATAGTGGAAGGTGCCTGGCGCACCATAACCTGTTAGATATATAATTTCCGCTATATATCGGGCTACAGTCAGACTGCTTGCACTTTCGGTAATTAGACTAAGTGTCGTATAACATAACGAAAGCTCGGCGCTTAAGCCGGAAACCCTAAACCTGTGACACCCGTACTATACGGAGTGTACTCGTAGTACACATAGAGGATAGTGACACACAGTGTGTCACATCCATACATAGTGGACCTCGCGTACCGCAACAACCGCGGAATCTCATATAGAGGTTCCTAGTGGTTCCTAGTCAAGTAGTCATGTAGAGGTTCCCATGTAGAAGTTCCTCTACAGAGGTTCGTAGCTATTGCGCTCCTTGATCTTCGAGTGTTATATTTCCAGCCGACCTACCGCTCTCAGGAAAGATGAAACGAACATACGTACCATCTCAACAAATTCATCCGCGGGTCCGCGTCACTCACCAACAAGTTGTCATCGGCAAATGCACTTCCCTCCCCACCACCCAGATTCCGCCACCCCTCCACTCACCCGGCCATGGCTGCTTCTCCATCTTCTAGAGTTTTTTTGCCTAGCACTTAGCTTTTTCTCTAGATGTCCGCACCCCGCTGACAAGCGGGCCGGGCCCCTTTTTGTGGGCGCGTTGTAGCAGAGGGTGTTTTCACTAGCCTGCTTTGCAAGGATACTGCACTCTCAGGACTTGGACTTTGTCCCCTTTGCTAGCGTAAATGTTTTATTATTATTAGTATTACTGCACTCAGGACTTTGTCCCCTTTGCTAGCCGGTAAATGTTTTATTATTATGATTCGTATTGCACTTCCCGGAATGCTTATGTAGCCATCTGTCCGCCCTCCTAGTTGAGCTGATTTCGGCAACTGGCGGACCGTACGCTTCCACTTGTACCCCATGCCCGCGTGTTCTACTGTATATCTAACATTCTATAAATTTCAGGAAAATGTCATTTGATGGCTGATCCCCGTGTCGACCACGTGACGCTGACGATATACAAGATTATACAAGTACATATTATTAATATTAAAGGGTTTACGTTAGTCTTACGTAATTGATTGGGACGATTGTTCGACGGTCACGAGATCGAAAACAAAAGGGGCTCAGTTTAAAAGTCCCAAAAAGGAAGGCTTAGATAAAACATAAAAGTTTAAAGTATTTCAGGCGATGGTTTTGACCGTACGATTTTGGCTGGGTTAAAGCCTCCACCACCATAAAGGTTAAAGCATATCCCATTCGATTGCCAACAACGCAACGCAACCGGCAGCGGCATCCGGCATCCGGCATCCGGCAACGCAACGCAACGCTGCGAACAGCGATCCGACGAGCATGACGCGAGCCGAGGGCGTGCGAGAGCCTGCAGGCTCGCCAGGCCTCGCCTCTCGCCTGTTGTGTTCTCTCGTGACTCCTTAAATGATTTGTCGTCGCCGCCGAAAGCCCTTTTTTCCCTTTCAGCTGTTGCTACAAACGCCTCAGGGTGAGTGCCTGCCTTCGAGATCATCGCATTTCATCTGCTTACATAAGGTGTTAGCAGAATCTGTTTAAATGTTATCATAAAGCCACATATCATAGCAAAATGCATAGTGCAGTTGCCCTCTGGCCGAGTCTTTCTGAGATGATCTGGGTTGTTACTCATGGCAGGCTTCTTTCCACTCTCAAGTAAAAAGTCAGAAACATGGGTCGTATGCACAGCCATGGTAAGGGCATGTCGTCTTCGGCATTGCCCTACAAGCGCTCTGCCCCAACGTGGTTGAAGATCACTTCAACTGAGGTACCTGCAAACTTAAAAAAACCTGAAAAGCATTCTTTCTTCTCGCTGGTTCGCTGTTCTCACGATGAAAGTCTTCGTTTGTTATTTATTACACTGCGTTCTTATATGGATTATTTGCATACTTATGGCTTTTTCAACTCTGAGTTATCAGATAACGGTAAGCGAGGTGTTCAGAGCGCGTCTCACACCTGCGCTAATTTCAGGTTGAGGAGCAGTGCTGCAAGCTCGCAAAGAAGGGTTTGACTCCCTCTCAGATTGGTGTAATCCTCCGTGACTCTCACGGTATTGCTCAAGTGAGCAGCGTGACCGGAAGCAAGGTTCTCCGCATTCTCAAGGGCAACGGTAACCATACCCGATCCTTGTGGTTCGAACGGTAGCATACGAGTTTCAATAGTGTCTGTTTTTGGCAGAACATCATAGCCTTTTCGATTTGCCCACAACAGTAGTCAGTGCTTCGATATGTGCTGACACTCAAGTTGAAGGGTCCAAAATCAGTTTCACAACTGACTCGACCGCACAACCTGGCGGAATCGAACGACGCTTATGAAGGTTTCATGATGATAGTGGTCAGTGTTGTTCCAGATTCGTGAGAAGTAGGCTTTATGGCTCGTTTCTCTAGGAGCATTTCTTCCACAGCGACGGCTTAGCAACTTGAGCTCTAATTGCGATAGACTCTGAATGGAAGTTGTCGTCGCATACCTGTTATGTAACACGCGTTTTTTTTTTGTTTGAACGGAACTTTTTACTCTCGAAAATTTGGCGTGAAGTAGTGATACCCACATGCAGATCTGCGTTTATTTTTCGCGGCTGTGCTTCAATAGAACTCCACACCTTTACAGACCTGATACTTTCTACGCTGTCCGTGAAATTCATAGAGGCCCAAGAAGGCGGTCGTATCACATCATGCGTTCGATCTTTCTTGCCCGGTTAATGTGTTTTCGGTATTTTCAGGCCTTGCCCCCGAGATTCCCGAGGATCTTTACCACCTCATCAAGAAGGCGGTGTCCGTCCGCAAGCACATGGACCGCAACCGCAAGGACAAGGACTCCAAGTTCCGTCTTATTTTGATTGAGAGCCGTATTCACAGGTTGGTTCCCAATAAGTTTTCCGGTCACATTTTTTACCTGTTTTTGTGTTGGCAGTAGAACTCACCAAAATGCTTTATCAGGCTTGCGCGTTACTACAAGACCGTCCGCAAGGTTGCCCCCAACTTCAAGTACGAGTCCTCCACCGCCTCCACCATGGTGGCTTAAGAAGCTCAAGACGGCTTTGTTGTGCTAGATAGTGATACATGAGTTTCGTAGTACACTGTGTTCTAACAAAGGATTATGTATTTTCCAAACTAGAACGATATTTTGGTATTGTGAAGCTCGCTCCGATCAACAAGTGACAACTGTATTCCGTCGTGCTGCCTGTAGTCCTTAGAAATTCTTGTATCCCTGCACTTTGAACGTGCCCTTTGGCTTTTTGAAACCTGCGATAAACGATATGGAATCTACCTTTTGACAAACTTCGGCTTAAGCTTCCCGTTATCGGTGTGGTTTGTTTGAACTGAGGTTCCCTATTGCAGTCGTGAGTCACTGTTTTCCGGTTGTGATATACCGCGTTGCACCTGCACATTGGGAAATCCTGACTATTGTTGCAAACCCGATTGTTGTACGATGCAGCTCACCGGGCATCCCCCCTCTTCCTCCATACCTGCTTATGTGAATTTGTCCCGTTATTGTGTGAGAGTTGACCGACGCGAACCCATGGTCAAAATCCCAATTTCGTGGGGAAATTAACCACGAGAAAAGCAATACAGGCTATATAAATGCAGAAAAAGGGCATGTTCTAACTAGTTATTTTCGTTCATAGGTGAACCGAATTGTGCCATAATATTCGGGGAGGATATTCTTTTGGGTTGATGGTAACTCATTTACTCATCACGAGTAAAATATTATATACAGATCTGTCTCACAAATCCATGATCCAGAAGCATAGAAACAACCAGACAATAGCCAGCCTGTTATTGTCATTGAGGTACTAATGGTACATAATTATCCCTAACTAGTGAGGCACAAATGGTACAAAACATATTGAGGGTTTGTGAGCCCATAGCTATGGGTACATATGGTATCCAAATTACTTGGATACAGTAATTTCAAAAACACAATCCATGCTATCAATGGTATCTTTCGTTCATCGACGATATCCTTACCCAATCAATTCGATGAGCAACATGCTAGCATCCACTACGGCAATCTAAAATTAAGAATTTTGCTGCAATAATTTACAATAAGCACCCGGTTAGATATGCCTAGTAAGAGAAAATTGCGAGGCCTGTGGTAGCGGAGTTATGATATCCCGGCTGACAGCCAGTTTTCCGGCTGGTGCGGGACTTCAGTCCGCTTTTTTCTCTTCTCGCCCCCTTATTTTCCCGTCTAAATCCATAGAAATCTCATGCTGCTCCCAAGGGGACCAATTTCTGAAATTATATATATATATAGTATATATACAACGTATATATATATAGTATATATACTACGTATATATATATATATATATACTCTTCGCGCACTTTCGTCACCATGTTGTAAGTGCGTCACCATGTTGTAAGTCTATGCTTAATGGAATTTGAACTGCTGCTCTCAAAATGAACTACCCAAGCTGCGTGTGTGCGTAGGTTTTAAGGACCTTCGGTATCTGCCACGAATCCCATCTCATGTGATCGTGGATACAAAAAAACCAGGTTTTTTCACGCACTAGCTATTTAACTACTAGGGTCACTACTAGGCTTACAGCTGCAAGATATCAGAAGAATTTCAATAAATAGCAATTGCTATAGATTAGCTGAGTTCAGCAATGGCAGTAATAAAATATACCTTGCAAACTCAATGTTGGCCTCACCGCACTGCCTGCTTTTAATTACAGTCATCAATAATCAACGCTTTAATTTTGCCATTGGTGATATACATCGGCTTACTGATCACGCCACTTACCAGATATATCATTTGATGCAGTATTGTTCGCATACCTATGGCCACCAGAGAAGCAACATTTCGTGCAAGCACGGTTAGATTCTTACTCAAAGGGCGAAAACATACGAAACACGGGTACGCGGGAAACACAGAAAGAATGGTTTACTTTGGGAATATTGTGCATGGCGGGATCAAAATTCAATTTGTCTCTCCCCCAAACCTCAAACCCTCAAACACACAGCAATAAACCGTGCGGCAAATCAAAAACTTGTTGACATCCCTTTCAAAGGTATCGTCATACAACGAAATCTTGTGTTGAAATGTTTAAATGGAGCCCGGGGAATGTTAGTGGTTTCTAAATGCATTAATCGAGCTGAGCTCTATGTGGCAAAAAGAGGGGTCCTTGTCTCGGAAAGAGCCGCAATCCTGATGAGTGCACAATTATGCTTCACAGACACAGACTCAGCTCGTTCCTATTGCACTTCTGCAAAAGACCCGCGCGGAATTCTGCACTGCGGAACTCTGGAGTCGCGAACTGCATAGTATCTTCTAGATCTGATCGGGCATTTAGACAAAAGAAGATGGTAGACTCGAAGGCGAAAACTAATAGATCAGCGACGCAGCAGCTGCCGACGCTATTAGTGGCTCTTATACTTTGACCTAGCCTTCTTCCCCGAAGGGGGAGGTTCTAGTGAAGACATTGGCTCAGCAACAAGAGTTGCTAGCCTCGAAGAACGTGCAGATGGGCAAGCCTGACAGGATGCATGCCCTCAACGAGTGACCACAAAGAAAGAAACTCCTTCCTTGGCACGTTCGAACAAGGGGGACACGGTGCTGGCTCGTAGGAAGCGGCATCCCTTACGATGGGACGGACCCCTTTCCTCCTCGACCTGTCATTTTGCGAAAAATTACAATTCTAGAAGAGGAAAGCGACAATAATCCCAGAATACAAATTTGAAATCTTAATTCTAGAATAGATCTGCCCCTCAAAGATTCTTTCCGCCTTTCAAGAATTACATTTTCCAAAATTTCCCCCACGCCAGCCCCATATTAAAAAATACTCTGACGGTCGAGTTGGCAATTCGTACAGTTTGCTATTTCGTACAATCGTACATTTTATGATTCCGGGAAGCTAGCTTCCAGGCGGTCATGTTAGCTTGTGGTCTCTACGACCAGTAACCAAACGTCTTGTGGGAATCATTTTTTAAAGCCAATCGATCTGGCCGCGATGTCGTGAATATACCAACAGTTTATATTCATTAAACTATTTGTTGGCGAAATTTAAATTTTATATTTTCCATGCGCATATCCGCGGTACTGATGACGTGTCTAGCCTCCGTCACGTGCTCACTTCGAGCAAAGCATGCTGTAATACGCTCACTCACACGTTTTCGCTCAGACCTTTACCTCATGCTGCTGGACAGTGACTTACGGGACCCGTAAGCCACCGTCCAGCAGCGTCAGGTAGAGGACCCGGAAGTCACTTTCCAGCAGCGCGAGGTAGAGGTCTGAGTGATAGACCGCAAGCATCGAAACTTTGCATACTTTTTATCAGGTGTGCTAGCAACATCACATTTTTTGCGCGCGCGAGATCCGTGCACAATCTGGGATCTGGGACGCCGCGCGAGGGAGGGGTTCATTGGGCACGCGTCGAGTGAAAGGCTCGACACACGCACCGCATGAAAGCATCATGCATAACACATGCGTACCCCGCGATATAATATGATGTCATATACGCATAAAGAACACAGTTTGAGCATCTGACACCGCGCTGTCAGCCCTAGCAAAAAACGCGGACGTCAACCGCGTCCACGTTTCCGCTAGGATTTCGTCCCGCATCCGCGCGCTCGCTTGCAAGCATGCATGCGCAGCGGATGAGGGAACTGTTTGCCAAAATATTATCTCATATGTGTTGTCTTTCAATCGTAAATTCATACATACTGAACGGTCGACCACACATTTCGATATGGGCTGGCGCGCTCATGTGGGTATAGCGAGCGAGAATTTAAGATTTTCGCGACTTCCAAAAGTAGTGAAAGGGGTTATAGG
>LGRX02008079.1:0-17878 GCA_001247695.2 Cymbomonas tetramitiformis | reverse complement strand
TATTTCCCAGAGCCCCCCAGATTTTTCCAGAGACCCCCAGATTTTTCCAGACGCCCCAGATTTTTCCTAAAATGCACCCAAATTTTTTAAAATTTTGAATTTTTTTTTAGCCAAAATAAGCACCCAAATTTTGAATAAAATTTTTCAAAATGTGTGGCTGCCCCAACCCATGGAAGTAAATGTACTTCCTGATGATATTTAGATTTACCAACTATAAGCGGATTATCCACTTCAGTGATAATTTATCAATCTATGATATGTTTTGAGCATATGACTGTGCTCTAAGATATATCAAAAATGATATCTCTTGTTTTAAACATATCAGGACATAGCTTGATTATATAATCAAAGCAGTTTGACACAACACATATATATGTGTGTGCTTGTCCACAACAACCTATGTCAGCTCAATATATGTATGTACTGATCTGGTTAGGTGCATGCATTTGTGCTGATCAATACTGAGTCAATTGTCAGAATGCAGTATAGTGGTTGTTGTTGCTCCAACGATATATGAGAGTGAATGAACTGTGCCCAACAGTTACCAGCTGTTGTATGGGCACAATATATTGCCTTCGGGTCTGGAGATAACTCCATCCAGCCCTACAGCATGTTGGATTATTCTGTTCCCATATCTATCGCCATCACTGACACTCCACACGCACATGTGTTTGTGGAGTGTTATCCATATTATCATATACATGATAGATATTAAAGTTGGTCAATTCACTATGAGTCAGTGAATATCAATACATACAGTAATGCCAGTGTGTGTGCATGTATAGTACTTATTGATTAGTACTTTTTGCCAGTGTGTGTGTGTGTGTGCTCACTTTTACACACCTATAGGAAGATAACTTCTGGATTTAACAATATTCCCAGACAGTTTATCATGCAGGATGATGATCAGCATACCATGTACTGAATGAATCTAGCATGATATATATTAGGTTAGGGGTTATTGTAATCCCGAGATAATCTCATTCACAATAATGAGTTGCTGGTCCATTTCACATATAGTTCCGGTGAGCAATCCTTTCAGTGATCCACAATAGAACGATATGTAGTCCGAAGAGTATCTCGACTCCACCGGGACATAACGAGCTAATTATTGTGTTAAGACCACTGAATAGGCACCTTACACCATATGGGTTCAAATATAGTTAACATGCACAGCAGGTATGCTTATGTGCATGTCTGATGCATTGTGATATGATGTTATATATTCCAGCTGCTATCGTGATCAAGCTGGTTTATACATAACATCTGCTAACATGATGCAGGCACAACTTACAATATTGCAGTCACTCAGTATAGAATGTATACATGATGTAATGCTGCATATACTCAGATGTTGCATGTTGGTGTATGCTGCATGTTAGTGTGTGTTGCATTTTAGTGTATGTTGCAAATACTGCAAGTTCAGATAAACATCTCTTGCACACTATATTGCAAATAAGCATGAAAGTGCTGACAATTTGAATATTTCTGCAGTCATCAATATATGGTGTGAAATGCTGCAGTATAATAATCAGATGTCCATCATGCATTCATCCAAAATATCCCTGCGAGTATACAGTTGTTTTGCAGAGTATTTTGACGCGAGTATGTAATGTACAGATGATCGTAGCAACATTTTGACATCATCATCGTAAAATTACAAGATAATCGTAGCACGCTGCAAATGAATTTATGCAATCGGGCGCGCTGCTGATGAAAAGTATATATCGTCGCCATTTCTCAGCGCATGATACGAGCGCTGACGTATGCTGACTTATGCGCGGATCATAAATCCGTCGATGATTGCTATGCCGTATCTCATTCTGAACAATTTTCAAATGCGAATCATCCATGCGCGTGCATGTAATTGACGCGCATGCTTATGATTGCGAATCACTTCTGCGAGAACATGTGATTGTTGCGCATGCTGTCAACTGCGAATCAGTCTCTCGCGCATCGACATATATGATAGCCGTACAGTAAGCGATTTGATGCGATCATGAAAATTGTAATAGTGTGCGCTGATGATTTTTGAGTACATCTCGTCGCAGTATGTCTAGCACATGATACGAGTGCTGATTTTCGCGCGGATAATGATTCCGCTGATGATTTCTGCGTCCGCGTCTCATTTGCGAATTTATGTACATCTGCGAATCATATATGCGCGTACATCTCATCGCTGCGCGCATGTATGCCGTATGCACACCTTGTCGCGCAGTATATGTGCGATCAGCTGTTGTATGCGATCCTGCGAATGCGACAATTATCTCGCGCACTGTCTTCGCTATTGCAGCGGTATATGCGATATGTCAATTATTCGTATTATTCGACTGCGTCGCCTTATATGCTTGAGCTCCGCAACCTGTCAACACAAAATTATTGATATCTACGCGCTGCACTTGAGTTCTCGTGTTCGTGCCTTGACGAGCTTAGAATACCATCTCTTAGGGCTAGATAAGCGAGCCCTCAGTATATCATATAAAATACAAGTAAACGCTGCGTTATAGAACAGTAACACAAGCGTAAGATAATAGCGGGGGATGAGTGCAGACTTCTGTGTGAAGATACTGCTGAAGCACAACGCTTCCTCATCTATACCATATGCCTCCCATCGCATAGATGGTACCGCCATTGGGTTGTGAACCCGAGACAATGGTTGAACGACCAGTATCGTCAGAACGAATAATACGTTCGCTCCATAATACTGCGCATGCTTGTTCCGCACATGCTTAAAGCAAAGATGGTTCTTGTTTGTTACTTCAAGATGTATCTTGCTTTGCCATCTTCGAGTTCGACGTACGAACTCTCGATGACAGGTGTCATTCAAGTCTTTCCTTGAATAATGACAGATGACGTGACGTATCATCTGACGACATGTACAGTCATAGTCGACCGTACTGACGACTGTCATTATAATATATGACATGACTCGACATGACATGACATGGTATGGCATGTCTGACAGGTATGCCACGTATGACATGTATGACACATATGTCATCGGTCATGACCCTGACATTGAGCGTCACTCTGAAATACGAAACGCCAAGCGATCAGGGGGGCTACACCCTAAGAACCGTAGGGCTAAAAGCCTAAGGTGAGGGTTAAAAGTGGACTTAATTCCCCCCGATATCCTAAAACACCTTGAGGGACGCCTCACTGGTGTAAGAAGACTGGCAAGTTCAACAACAAAGACATCAAAGACATATACAAAAGGTATGTACCCTATATTGTGAGGTCACAACACTTCCAAGAGGGGAGATCTTTCAAGGATATGACCGATGACATATGTGTCATACATGTCATACCTGTCATATCATGTCATATCATGTCATGGCATGTCATATCATGTCATGGCATGTCATATCATGTCATGTCATGTCATGTCATGTCATGTGTCATAATGGCATCCAGCCGTCAAGCATTGTCAGTACAGTCGACTATGACATGTTTAATCATAATGTCTGTCATCCACCTAAGGTGAGTGACATCTGTCATCGAGAGGCCAAGTATATGGCATCGAGATGGCGAAGCAAGATACATCTTGAAAAGAACAAACTGACTTGTTCTGACAAGACGATCTTCGCTTCTAGCATGAACAGAACATTATGCGAGCATCAAAGGCTATATCGACCAGCCGATGCGGGAAGTTCGCCTAGTGCTCTCGGGTTCACAACCCGATGGTGGTAACGCATGCGATGCGTGAGAGCACTAGAGTATATGAAGAGCATTGGGCTCAAGCAAGCACTTCTGGTCTATAGACTGCTGCACTCATATCCCACCAAACTATTGCGTTTCGCTGTTACCGTTCAATAACAACAGCGTCACATATATTGTTCGTATAGAACCATGACATTTAGGGTTCTCGTTTGAGTAGTTATATCATTGGTTGAGTAATATATCTAAGGGAATCTAACCCCAGGTTTCACCGAGGAAACCTCCTCTGTACTGTACTGTCATTTTGTCTGTACTGTCGTGTCTCTGTACCGCGTTCGTGACAGCATGTCAATTTCCGCGTCGCTGGTTGGAGGTCCACCGTTTTTCGTCGACGGCAGTACAGTACAGACAAAAGTGACGACGGTATAGAGGCAGAGGCGTGGATGTCGCCAAAATGAACTTCTTCAGAATTAAGTATGGGGCAGTACAGACGACGGTACAGCCGATGGCACGACAGTACAGCCGACAGTACAGACGACAGTACAGACGACAGTACAGAAATATCGAAGCGCAGACACTCGCGATGGCTCGATTCTGTCGTTTATACCACAGATGAATTTATCGCGCGTTTGTACGCTATTTAAAGAAATCGTGCGCTATTTTGAGGGGGTTCTTCGTGATAGAAAGGCGCATGCATGCGGACAAAGAATATACTGTGGATATAAATAATTCCCATTAAAATCTCGATGTCCCCAAGATTTCATCCCTGTGTTCGCTGAAATATTCTTGAAATCGGTGTCCTTAAATATGCAAATTGTCATAAAATCGATGCAGTACAGTACAGCGAAAGCGGTGCAGTACAGTACAGCGACGGTATTTCCCCTAAACCTCCGGGCTGTACTGTACTGTCGCGCGACTGCCACGTCGGCGTAAATTCCCCCAAAAACGACAGTACAGTACATAAAAATGACAGGACAGTACAGCGGAGGTTTCCTCGGTGCAACCCGGGGTAACACACATCCAATAACGTTGAGAAGTAGACCGCATTCTCAAAGTGTAGGGACATCTGCATAGAGGCGGGGAAAACATGCCCCATCGTTCACTATGCATAAATAAATAAGTTATGAGGCATTCCACGAATAGATATGAAGCCCAACATGTAAAATCTAAAAGATCATGTACCAAGGCCACGAATACACAGGAAGTGGTGCGAATAGTGAGATGGAATGAAACCGGATGGAGAACGCATCGAAGAGTGTGACAAGTGCATTGAGTCCAAGCAAGCAAGTGCTACGTCGTATCACATGCTAAAAAATACACCATGCAAAAGACCTGTTATGCAAAAAACCTGGGATTTGGTATACTTGTGTCCAGCTGTCGAAAGAACAGGTGCATACGTTCAAGCTTTCTTGCGCTGCTTAAAGTGCATGCTTGTTCGATACGGAGGTCACATAGAATTAAGTCCACGTCACAGTGAATAGAAACCCCGATGAGGGCAGTGTTCGTCAAGAGTGCTAGTGTGGGAGGTATATTGGGACACCCAAGAACAATCGTACGAAGTCTAACATGCACAGGACAAGCATGCTTGAGCCGAGGGCCTGCGAGCGCAAAAACAAAGCTTCTCAGTGATATGACCCTCCGCAAAATGCTGGCAGAAAACGATCCCAGCCAGCTTGCAAGCAGCAATACAATCACTATTTTGTGCAAGTTGTTATGAATAACAGTCACTCATCGAAGTTTGACCTCTTCCGTGGCATACGTGACTTGAGTGTGGTGAAAGATACACGTCACTTCGTAAATGCAATTTATGCCGGCCTCCCGCTTGGTGGCATAACTCATACATTTTACGAACCCTCCCCCCTTAGTGCAGCACTACAGTTTAACTTATAGTCAGCTCCAAAATTATGTCTGAGGTATGGTACAGCGATGTAGCGAGAGATCTGCAAGCTTTCAAACATCTATCTGGCGATCAAAGATGCCGTGGAGGACTTTGGAAACGCACCTCGACAGCGGTTTGGAAAAGTGTGAACTTGTGGTTTGCATCTTCATCTACTCTCAAGAACATTGGAAAGCTCACCTGTGGTTGCCAAAGCAGCCCTTTTGAGAAGTGCATCCAAACGTGCAGCCCACGTGTACAACAACAATCTGGGCATCTTTCGCTGAGCCCATTGGTTACTCCATAAATCTTTCAAATTCACTTACAAATCACTGATCGGAAAAGATTCGTGAACGCAGTGACTAACGCTTTATAAACAAGCGCAAATTAACCCTACCAGAAAATATATCCCATAGAAAGCGGATCCGATCGTGTATGCCATGTGCACGTCCTCAAACTTGTAGTACGGGAATCTGAAAGGGAACACATCTGCGCCTTAGCTTGGTTTCGCTGTGAGCGTGGCTCTTTTGTTGAGTGCAGTGCTTGTAAAAAGTGCAAGCTACAGACTCGAAGCGACTCAGCTGCTTGTGAATAGAGTGGCGAGTTCCAGGAGCCTTGAAGGTCCGAGGTGACGTGTGAGGTGACGTGTGCAGTTTCAAGGCAGAACACCTGTCCAGTTGCAGCATAGAGAGAAGTGAACTTGTTGGCTCTTACCCGCATATGGTGAGCGACTCCATAAAAGCAGTGGTATATGACATCACAATGACGAGGGCCGTTTCGAAAAGCAACCTTCCCGCGTCTGCGAGCATCCGCGCACATGCCGGGCAACCTCGTTGAGGGTTTTGCTTCGTCCCTGTAATCTTCCATCCACTAGGCAACTCAGAGTCGCTGCGCTTTATCCGAGGAGTCAGTTTTATACGCACCAGCCACAAACGTTGTGCGGACGCGCCGAAGCGTCATGTTCGACAAAATATGGTAGAACTGTGTGTAAAAACAAACATCCCGTTCAGAAGGATCACTGTGCCGCATAAGTTTTCCCAAATAATTTGAGGAAGCACTTGGACGATGAGCATTGCGGTGGTAGCTGACGTACCATAAAGTATGCATGCGTCATAAAGTACAAACAAATAGGAACATCATTGAGACGGTGAGCAGGAAACGTGTAATCTGCCTGGAATAATAACACACACCCTTTCTCTCCTGGTCAGCAGATCAGAACCAGCTAAAATCGTCAACTCAGAAGCAATTAACAGAAAGGACAGCGAATAGATACCTTAAGCACGTGGTAGAAGTAGTGAGTGTACCTGTCAAAACACCGCAATCAGACGTGGTCGCTTTCACTTCAAGGCTGAAGATTAAAATTTCGCTCGATAGAAGAAGGGAGAACGGTAACATCTGGTTGGCTAGTCGCAACAGAACGTCTTCGAACTCAAAGAACGAAAGCTATTTTGGTGAAATAGTACGCGTCAATGTATTGAAGCGTAGCAGGGACCTGAACGAGGTAATTTGTGTCGACTAAGAGATTATCTCCAGAACGGACCAATAGTTTCCGATGAAACTGAAAATTGCGATCCATAAATTCGCCTTGGTGATATATCGATCATACCAAGGGATGCCCGAATCCGACGCAAAAGGGAATAGAAGGGGGTACAACACGTATGGTAGTGCACAACAAACACAGTACGCCATATATCCCCATTCGTCCCAACGTTCATATTCCTTCATTCCAATAACGATACCTGTGTTGTTACAGGTGACGCGTATCAGCATGCGTCATCCAAATCCTCACCTCAGTCTACAATTTTAGGCACTGACGTATGGTACTGTATAACGAATCAATTGCAAAACATTTGTGCGCACCAACAGAGAATATCCAGAACGGGGTGTACAACAGGGTGAACTCCTCCCCTTTCCGTTTGCAAGAATGCGTTGACAACCAGGAGCTTTTGGCCTGCGGATCTCGCTTAAGAAACAAAGAGCAGCCGAACAGGGCACTGAATAGCCC
Organism: Cymbomonas tetramitiformis; assembly: GCA_001247695.2. Classification (NCBI taxonomy): domain Eukaryota; kingdom Viridiplantae; phylum Chlorophyta; class Pyramimonadophyceae; order Pyramimonadales; family Pyramimonadaceae; genus Cymbomonas; species Cymbomonas tetramitiformis. The sequence continues at coordinate 10,340 of LGRX02008079.1, read as the reverse complement.
GGTAAAAATAGTGGCCATTGTTGTGGTGGTATCCATGGTCAACGTCCACGCGATTTTGTTCACTCGAGAAAACACACCTAGTTGGTTCCTTAGTCCCTGCCTGTAAGAAGCTGTTTGATGAAGACAAACCTAAGCATTTCAAAAACCAAAAGCCTTACGTTTCGTGCTCGAGTTTGTAACGCTGGCGATTTCAGAGGCTCAGAAATCTCTGAAAACACCTTTGGGCGATTTGTTACAATTTGTGCTCTTCAAAACGCAGAGTTGCATTCCTATCTTGTATCTACAAGATGTAGTAGGCCAGTCGATCTAAAGATCTCCACTAGGCCTGTGACGTGTGACCTATTTATATTTGATGTCACGTATATTTTCATGACATCGACATACCGATATAAATATAGTTATAATTATAATAATTATAATTAATTTATAGCTATAATTATAATTAATTAGTCATGTAGTCACAAGGCTCACAACGACATCGTTCACTGTTCCTCAGAATTCACGTTGGTAATAATGCTGATTGATAGTTCCGCTTTACTGTACTGGTCACAACGACATCGTTCACTGTTCACGAAACTTGAATGACTGCGACTTGTGCCTTCGAGATGGATTGAACTCAATACATCCCTATCTGGTGTCAGAGATTGATATTGGGCTTGCAAGGGAACGTGAGTTAGGGTGAGAGAGAGAGGATGCGCTCGGTGGTCCCGTTCGTAATGCTTTCAGCAGTCTATGCTGCAGACCTCGGGGCTCAGAGCTCTCAGTCTGCACCGTCGCCGTTTGATGGTATGCCTCCTTTACAAAGATGCCTGGAATTCACATACCTGGCCTGCAAGTCACACAGCATTTGCTTGAAATTCAAGATATGAGTGCCTCGAGAGACTTTGAGGAATGAACTTCGGATGCACATGTCCACTTAAGTTCGCAAAATATTTGTTCTGTACGATTTTTTCCGCACTTTTTCTTGGCTAGGTTTTTTGGTGCTTAGCTCGCACGAGTGACGGCGAAATGAAACATACGAACCGTAGGTGTGAAATCTTGAAGAACAGTGACAAAAGGGATTTAGGGTGCCTGGCGAAAGCACTTGTGCCTCTCCCTCTTGTGCTTGGCTGCATGCAGTACTGTAGTGTGCAGAAGAAAGAGCCGCTTGCACTCCTCCCTAAGTTGTAAGACAAGCTTTGATGCAGGTGACGCCTGCGTAGACGACACGTGTCTCTTCAAGTTTGTGGCTGGTTCGACATGTTCGGAAAAAGTAACTGCTTGGGTGGACGGCGAGATGAAGGAAGGTTGTAATTTTTACAATGATTACTCCAAAAGTTTTAGTTGCAGCGATCCATATAATCCAACCCCTAACTCAGATGCACTCAAAGAACTCTGCTACAGGAAGTATCCTCACTTGGACCCTGATGAGCAGATTGAGGATTGTTCTGCCATTTGCGGGCAAGGTGCTGTGACTGTACCTGTGGGCACAGCAAATCTCCCACTCAACTCATCCCAAGTTGAACAGATCTGCGACGCTGAGGACGGGATTCAAGATGAAATTTTGGATAGCGCTAGTGATGGGCTCTGCACCGAGCCGGTGCTTTTCAAACTGCTCAACGTTGCCTACAACACAGCAGTCATGGATAATGGAAGGCATGCTTTTGATGAAATCATTCAATCGCAGCGTGGCATCATGCCTGAGGTTCAAAGTCTACTTGCGAATTTTCAGGAAAAGTACATAAAAATTACCCTAGAGGCGAGGGACTACGGCTCTGAGTGGGTGAAAGTTCAACAGAAGGCCCTCAAGAATACAATGCGCTCCGAAGTGGCTGTTCTTCCTGAAGTGATCAGACTGAGAAATGCTATCCAAAAAATCAGTGACGAGCGCATGGCCATAGAAAACAATATGCATAATTTGTCTGAGACACTCCAGAGGCAGTTCGAAACGTGTAACCGTGTGGTGGTCGAACCTAAGAAACGCGCACTGTGCGCTGATAATGTGGAGGACATTTGCTGCTCTGAGGTTGTGGGCGGCATTTGTCAAAGAGGGGGCAAAACTAGAGGGTGCTGTTGCTTTAGTTTCGGGGCGTCGACGCCCTCTGGAGGCTGTCCTTTAAACAAGACCGACGACATTCCCGACTGGTATACGCCCACTTACGCCCCCACAACCAACTACTCGACCTACTCACGTACCACCTACCTCGGAGGTCCCGGCCGCACACTCGAGAGCGTTTATGAAGCTATGAATCTGCTGCCCATGGTGTCTGGTCCTGAGGAAGACACGTCTGCACCCACCACCACCTCTCATCCCTCTTCCTCACCAACGTCATACCCCACCAAGCCCACCTCCCCTCCCACCTCCGCTACCCCCACCAAGCCCACCACCCCTCCCACCTTCGCTATCCCCACCAGCTCACCCACGACAATTGCTTCTGAGGTGACGCCGATAAACAACCTGGCATCTTGGTTCTCTATTTTCGCTTGTGCTGCTTGCTCGCTCTGTCTGTGCTCTTGCAAAACACTACCCGTACCCTGTGCATGTCTCCGAGCCCCCTTTCTGTCGTGTCCTTGCAGATTTGCGCGAATAAGTTTAACGAAAGTATCCCGAGCGCCGATTTACTTATCAGCGAGTGCTCAAAATATTGCGGCGATAACATCCCCTTGCCACTGGGCACGGGCAACGTGCCTCTCGATGAGGAACAACGGAGTGGCCCTGACGGAATCTGCCCGGAAGTTGTCGGTAATCACTCCGACTGCGTTCAAAACTCCGCGATCAAAGGCGTGTTCAGTGCGGTGTACAGCGCTGCCAACTACGACGACGGCCACAAGAATGGCAACTACTTTGACGACGTTGTGCGTGCTAGCCTTCAGTTGAACGTTGAAGCCTTGTCCCTGAACAAAAAATATGCGAACGTGTTCAAAGCCGTCTCCAAATCCTGTGTAGATCAGGGCAGAGAAGCGTGTACACAGATTACAACCAACAAAAGAAGTGAGCTACTTAACAACTTCTCCCGTCTACCCTCATATACGTTACTGGATAATACTATTAAGAAATTTGCCAGCTCCAACTTCTCGCAGAAAATCGCTTCTCAACTTGGTGCAAAGTTGGACGAGCTAAGCGATCAGCTGAACAACTGCAACACGTTGGTGGAGCCTCCAGATAAGCCTAAGCACACGGTTTGCGGTGAAAACCGCGATTCCATCAAAAGAGGCCTAGTCCTTTCTTGTTGTTGCTTGCAGTACGGGTTAAAGCCAGCGGATCTTAATCGAACTACAGGATGCGAGCTAATGGGATACACCAATCATTCAATTGATGAATCACCACCACCTCCACCACACTTCCCGCACTCTCCACTCCACCCCCCAAGCTCCCCGCCCCACTCGCCATCCTCCTCACCTCCACCTCCTACATGTGATTGTACGTGTACAACTCCCCGTTGGGCGATCGCAGTAATTGCCTCACTTGCCTCCCTCAGTTTCTTGCTTATCTGTGCTCTTGTCGTCGTTGCATGTAACAAGTAAATACAATGGACGGCTGCTGGTAGCTATACACGAACACCCCTGGGTTTATATAAGTATTATGTCACACTGGAATATGGGTTGGCTCCGGATGAAATAACTTCTCAAATCAAATCATATCGTTGTTAAGGTCGTGTTTTTCGGGGCATGGTTGATTCATGGAGACTATTTTGCAGGCAAAATTCTAGAGGGATCGGATGCGAAATGCAAATTTCGGTGAAATGACTTTTTATTGTTCAACAATATTTTAGCTGCAATGATAAATAGAGGCATATATGTATGGACAAGCACTACAATATACATATCATTGATTATACACTAACATAGAATTGTTCCGGGGTATAGGCAAGGAAAGAATGATAATACTCGGTCGTAATATTGGAATATACTCTGTCGATAATCACTGGGAATACACAATTATTGTTCTAAAGCTAGTAATCTGTTAACAACTTAACACTTAAAGGGCGAATTGATATGCTGCTCATACTGATATTGTTTTCAGGTTGGTGTCGCATACGTTTTGGGGCATATCTCGCGTTCTACTTATCCATTCGTGCCCCTACTTCTTGCCATAGCCACACATTTTTCCTAGAAGGCACCCAAATTTTTTTGGTCAATTTTTCGATGAAGCACCCAAATTTTTTTGGCAATTTTGAGAAGGCACCCAAATTTTGATAAAATTTTTCTTGTCCATATTTAGCTATAAGCGTGCGGGGAAGGCTCTGCGCGGAGGGTTTGAGGCTTGGAGGCGCCCAAGGCGGTCGGGTGGGGCGGCGGTGGCTAGGAGGGGCGGAGGCGCGGACGGGCGGAGGCGCGGAGTGATAGTTATGTGAAGATAACTAGGGGATGCCGAGTTAATCCCCGAGTGTGGTGTGTGGAGGGTGTGTGACGCGGTAAGATGAAATAACGCGGTGAGATGAAATAATGCGGTGAGATGAAATAACGCGGTGAGATGAAATAATGCGGTGAGATGAAATAACGAGGTGAGATGAAATAATGTGGTGAGATAGCATAATAAGGTTTTTAGATAGCAATTTGTACCTCACTTGCTGATTCCATATTACGGTAATAATATTCAGATATTGATATTCACAACAATCAACAAACAATGATATTCGCAGCAAACGATGATATTCACAACAAATAATGTTATTCACAGTAGATAATGATATTCACAGTTAATGTTCATTTCCGTAAATTTGAATCACAAGACACGTTTATTGTGCCTTAACATCAGTGCACTTTGTAAATAGTCTGCTAGGCAATTGTCCTGCCCCTCTCCAAACATGGTTTTCAACAGGGAGAAAACTCTCTCACAACCACACGAGTTAGGAGAGAAAGAAAAAACTATTCTTGCTGCTAGGCTCCAACTTGGCAACTCCGAAGCATTCCTCTTCCACCAGCCCAACACTGCTTCAGTGAAAGTGGTCACACAACTGTAATCACACGTGAAGCCAACAGCTGCTGCCATGTATGCTGGCAGTTCACCCTCTAACTTTCCCAGCAGTGTCCCACCCTCTGCACGTGCAATAGGGTTGATGGCTGCCAACCGTTGTACCCACTTAGAGTCAACTGCATTGCTTGCCAAAAAACATGGATCAAAAAGTTGTGCTAACTCACACACCAAATAAGCTTTCGAGCAATCGTAGCTGGAGTCACAATTGCCAGTTAAACGTTTCTCCAGATACTCGTAAGCTCCCCGCAGCTCTTCAACTGCATATTGCCGCAGCTTATCACCAGCCACTTCGAGTAACGGAGCAACCTCCGCTAACAGCATTGTCTCCCTGTCACCATCTTCGTATGTGATGTGATACTCCCACTCCGCAGGGATGGACTTGTCGATCAAACTGATTCTTCCCATAAACACACCGTGACCATGGAAAGCTTTTTTGATCACCATGCCTACTTTCGGCTGAAGAGACCGACGAATAACGGCGTCAACATTAGGCAGAAGACCCCTATTCTCGTTGTCACTCTGCAACTGGCGGCCATAGGCCCGTAGCTTTTCAACCCTGCGGAAAACTAGCAGGATCTCGAGACGGTCACCTTCCAATTCGTATGTCGTTTTAAGCAACCCCAATGTGCCGTCATACCCCGCAGCGAAAGAGACCTCTAAAAGCAGGGGGTCAGCTTCATGGATCTGACGCATCTTGCGAGTGGTGGCGTCCCCCACGCCCTGTGCATCCAACTGATCCAGGAAGGTGGGCACGCTGTGATAGTTGAGGCTGATCTCATTTTCAACCTCTTGCCTACTCCACCAACGAATGTTAGAAAAACCAACCATAGTGGTCTGTGTCAAAGCCTTCCAAAGTTGTTTCGCGTTGTTATTATTTTGAACCAGGATCAACCAGGATGTCATGAAGTCACGCTTCTCAGGGAAACCTACTCGCTCCCCAGTATTATTCAGCGTGTGGCAAATGCACAGTAGGTCTACAGCGCTGGGGAAAACTACAACCAAGCGTGCCAACGCCGTTCCATTAACCTTGACAGAGTCTCGGCCGAAACCAGTGAGAGCATCAAAGGGGAGCCCAAGCTGGCGAGTTACCAAGTTAGAAATGGTCATGCTCAACGCGACATTGTCGGGACTCGCTGCGAGGGTTACAAACTGCACTAAACGCATCTCCACGTTGAATTCTGGGTCGCAGTAGCGTGCGACTGTGTTTAAGGCCTCCCCCAGGCGCCTCGTTCCGTCAAACTGCAGAAAAACGAACTGTTCCTTCAACTCAGTGGACAAAGTCTCGAATTCCATGGCCTCTATTTTCGGAATGTAGGTTTTCAAGTGCTGTGAACCAGTGAGCTTAATCTCAGCTCGCTCCAAGAGTGGGCGCAAGTCGTCACTTTTTTCAATGGGGACTCCAGCGTACAACAGACCCTCTGTAACCCTATATCTATACAAGTGCACCTCAGGGTCCAAGCACGCTTGTGATTCATCTGTGTGCTCCTTAAAATACTCAGTTAAAACATCTTTGATATGATCATCGTCCTGGCGTTGCTTGGCGTATTTCGCCTTGGCTAAAATGTGCTTCGAACTAGTTATGTGCACTTTCACTGACTGTTTTAGGAGGCTCAAAGTCTCCTTGCACGCTGAACAAAGCAGTTTTCCAGCAGCCACACGCAAACTCTCGTTGGGGAATTCCTTGATACGCTGAGAGGGCTGCACATTGGGCTCCTTCGTTACTCGATTGCCGGCGCTAGCACGCCTAACTCCAGCTGGCGGTTTCTTGGGAAGGACTCGTTCGCGTTCATGAGCTGCCAAAGCTGGTTGCTCCTCAGGATCCGCAGTTCCGCGTTTCCTTTTGAACTGATCAAATGCGTTTACTAACGGACGCGCACGAGTTCGTTCGTACGCCCCCTCTAACCGGCTAGGTTGACGTTCCTCGGTCGGTGTCGGGGCAGTATTCGTCGGGCTCAACGAAAGGTGAACTGGTCGCAAAGTCACGGTCTCCTGCACATCCTTTCCTGGTTCACAGTCTGATAGAGATTCTGATTCAGAGTCTGAGGAATATTCTACGAGCATTTTGATGTACTGTGTGCGTGGTCTGTATCTTCTCGCTGTATACCGGCGCCTGATTTTAGCCTTAACGTTAAGACATTCAAGACAGTAGACACCGAAAGCCACGCAAACGCAGCCGTGGCATCGACCAGCCGACCACGCGATCGACGCGAGCTCTCCATGATATCGTCACGTCGATCGATGTGGCCACGCATGTCACCCAAATTTTCCCAGAGCCCCCCATATTTCCCAGAGACCACCAGATTTTTCCGGACGCCCCAGATTTTTCCTAAAATGCACCCAAATTTTTCAAAATTTTGAAATTTTTTTAAGCCAAAATAAGCACCCAAATTTTGAATAAAATTTTTCAAAATGTGTGGCTGCCCCAAACCTACTTCGCGTGCCTAACAAAGCACACACGCAACTATCTACTTTACATCACGGCTTACACCTAGAGCACGCGAGCATACATGTATGTCGCTAGGTTGGAGTGCATGCACGCATTCCTCCCTACCCTTTAGTATGGGGCACTCATACCCCTGCACTTTCCGATAAGTTTTTTGCTCAATATATTGAGTTTGGTGGCCTTTACGGGGTTGGGGGACCTTGCTCAACTCACAAATATGGATACCAATACTTCATACATCTCAAGTAGGTGACTAACGTAGAAGTTATGGCACTTTCCGCGCTCATACTGATCCTATACTGCAAAATCTGAATTCGCCCTTTAAGTGTTAAGGGCGAATTGCCATACTGCTCATGCTGATCCTGTTTTCTAGGAATTTATTTTCACGTTTTCGGCCATAACTCAAGTTTTAGACATCCATTTGCAACGATTCTTCGTATACCTTATATTGTGGAACTAGGTGGATTATATGGCACCGCATTATCACTCACACCGTATGTGCACACATGAATTTAACAATTTATGTGACCCACCATCACCATACTTAAGGAAATTCTGTTGAACAGCTGCTGGGGGCACTTTTGGGCATGTGCCAGCATGAACATGCCACCACTATTGACTTGATGTTATGAGTGGGCGATGACATATCATGGTGTATATCAATGAAAAAAATACCCCATCCTTAATTTGAAGCCTTTAGAGCACTCCATAGAGCACGCTTTTGTCATCTGCAAGCAAAACACCCCTCCACCAAGTCCCCCACTCGATATACCGAGTTTGGTGGACATTGAAGGGTTGAGAGACCTCGCCCAAGTCCCCAATATGGACACCGATACTTCATATATATCCAATAGTTGACGACCGTGGCAATTATGGATGTTTCCGCGCTCATACTGATCCCATACTGCTAAAAACGAATTCGCCCTTAGGGTGTTAACGGTAAACTCAAACTGAGGAAACGGTAAACGACATCTCCTCTAATATCACATTCGTCCTGCATGCGATTATTTTCCCCAATCGTCTGCAAGTACGATCAACGCGATCGTACGCGTCCTACGGACGATTATTTCCTCACTCGTCTGTAGACACAATCCAATCATCTGTAGGTACGAACCAATCATCGGTAGGTACGAACCAATCATCTGTAGGCACGATCCAATCGTCTGTAGCCATAGCCTTGATCTCATATCCGACTGTAGATTCGATCGGCATCGGTATTCGATTCACGGATTTCTCGTTAACACTCCCTCCCTTAAGAGGTGGCTATCTCCTGATCCACCTGCTTCTTACTTAACTAGCCAGTTCTTGGGTTTCCAGGTTCCCGCCAGTTCTAAGGTATGCTGGCTCCGGCTATTCTCCTGCTACCGGTCAGTGAGTATGGATCCCAAGGTCCCGCCACAAGGACGCTATCCCAAGGGACCTTCCACTACACCTCTGGAATCTAAAGCAGGTCTTAATCTTCAGCTTCGTCTACAGGTATTTTTACGATGATGCTTGACATACTTGCTCATGATGCCAAATCATGTTCCAGCGCTCGCGGTTTGAATTACAGCATGAAACATATGATAAAGTAGTGAGCCGGGAATCGGGTACACTGCTCGGGAATCCCCCGCGCCTTCTTGATCCGGATGTGGCACAACCTGCGCCGTTTCGGGGTGTCCTCCAGTGGCCCACCTGTAAGCACATGGGGTTTCTGCAACACACTGCAAAAGAGGGATCTGCGGGGGTGAGCCAGTCCAAATACACATGGGCTTCCCGGGTAGCGTTCCCCGTACTTTATACAATAGGCGCAAACAAGTGGTTCCGGCAAACCGGCCATTACTGGGCGCATACGAAGAGCGTTAGGACGGACCGGCAGCCTATCACTCCTATCGTTCCGGTATATATGTCGTTGGCTCCGACGTTCTTCGCCGCCTCGAGTTACCATCAAGTCCCGCTCATTATCGACAACACTGCTTGTCAGTCCATCTTGTTGAAGATTAGTCGGTCGTAGTGCTCCTGTGAATGTTGATGTTTATAGAACGCAAATGTAACTATTTTTAAAGCTTCAATGGTGTCGAAAGAATGGTTGAAAGTTGATGTGTTGGATCTGTAATAATGGCGTAAAGCAGCTTACCGTGCATTTCGTTGATTCGTTAGTTTCGTTGAATGTCGTAAGCTTCGACCAGCTTTGTTACTTCGCATGTTGTTAAATTGCAATTTTTCCCTGGTTGTACAGCAGACCCCTTGAACCCCTTACTCGGCTGTGTTGACAGGCTAGTGTTTTTTTTGTATATTTCGTAAAATCTTGTAAATTTTAGTCCTGATTTTCTTTGTTGGAAATTTAATAAAATGTTGCGACATCTTGACCCCTGAAATTATTTGTGTCGCGGCATGCAACATTTGGCCCCTTTGGGTCAATTTTGTCGCAGCCTGCGACAAAGAAATATTCCTGCGACGGCGACAAAAAGGAACATCGGTGCGACAAAAATGATACGCTACACCCCATACAACATGATTGTCGATGTAGACCTCGTTGACCTCGCCATCGGTGGCAACGAGGTTGAAGAGCAGGACTCGTTGTCGTCGGTGGCCTGGGTGAAGCAATGCCTGAGGGACTCAAATACTGAACCCACAATTCCAGCCGGCGATTTTCAACTCCAGCAAATGTGAAATCGTTGCCTCCAATGGTGGACTTCGCAACACGCTTAACGACCTCCATGTCCCAGGCGGCTTGGATCACCGGTGAGGTAGAGCCGACTGTTAGTCTGTTACTGAGGTACTACTAATTGCTGGATTCGGTGACCCGTAGGTCATAACTTACTCTGACTCCCGATAGCTGTACCAGTACTCGTACAGTACTAGGTGACAGATACCTAGGTCACAGACCGCCCGAATATTATTCGAAAATAATAATAATAAAACATTTACGCTAGCAAAGGGGACAAAGTCCTGAGAGTG